>VZRL01000322.1:4926-55554 GCA_013397895.1 Origma solitaria | reverse complement strand
TTCTAGAACAGTGCAACTACAGAGTAAGACCAGGTTTGGATCAGGGTGGATTTCTTCCAAGGAATTCCAAGGGCAGAGCATGATCTCCTGGGAAATGAATATTCTGTGTGGTCATCAGCTGATTCCAGGAATCTTTGGGTACAGAAGGAGATGTAGGAGTGTTGATTTTAGAAAAAGAAATTACCCCTTGGAAGGAAACCAAACCTGTCAGTCCTGGCTGGGTTTGTCTGTCTTGGGGAAATGAATGCCCTGAGTACCTGGAAAATGGACAATGAGGGGTTTGGGATACAGGAAAATTGCTGCCTGGAGAGGCTGGGTGTGTTCTGGGTGTGCAGTGGCTCGGAAATCCAGGCCCTGGGAGAGCCAGAGCTTCCCAGGCCCTGCCACACTGATCCTGTGGACCTGTTTGGATTCCCAGGGAAAAGCAGAATTTACAAAGCTTGCATTTGGCAGGTGATACTGTATCCAAAGAGGTGAAATTAAAAAAAAAAACAACAAAAAAACAAACAAAAAAAAGGGAAAAAGAAGACCCCAAAAAGGAAAAAAAAAAACCCAAAAAACCCCAAACCACCAAAGCAAACAAAAAAACCCAAACCAAAACCAAACAAAACAAACAGGCAAAACCAAAAACAAAACAAAAAACAAAACCAAAACAAAATAAAAAACAGAAACAAAACACAACAAAAAAAGAAACAGAACAAAAAACAAAAAAAACCCCAACCCCAAAAAGCCCCAAACAAATAAACAAAAAACCCCCCAAAACCAAAACAAAAACAAAGTCCATTCTGAGGTGAATCTCAGCTCCTGGGGTGGTGTTTGCAGGTAATTCCTGGATAAATTTAGCCCTGTCGGAACGTGGCACCTGCTCCTTTCTCCTGTTGCTGGTCAGGCATGGCAGGGTGGCTGTGGGAGCTGCTTTTGCTGTGATCCAGGGAAAAGCTGAGCTGTTGGAGTATTCAAAAGGTATGTTCCCACGACCTGGGAGTGCTGCTCAGTGCTCCCAGGAGCTCGTGGCCATCAGCTGCTGCTCCTGCTGTCCCTGAGGTGCCCCAGGCAGCTCCCAGCCATGAGACAGTGCTGCAGATAATTGGAATTCTCAGCTGATCCTGCTGCTCTCCTGGAGTCACAGCAGTCACTCCATCCCTGCCCTTTTTGTAAAATAAAATGGGAATTCTTGGCTGATCCTGCATTCTCCTGCCCTTGGAGGGGATCTTGCTGCTTTACTGGAGACACAACAGTCACTCCATCCAACCCTTTTGGTAAAATAAAATGGGAATAAATTGGAATTCTCAGCTGATCCCATGGTCCCCTGCCCCTGGAGGAGATCTCGATGCTCTCCTGGAGTCACAGCAGTCACTCCATCCAACCATTTTGGTAAAATAAAATGGGAATTCTTGGCTGATCCCATGTTCCCCTGCCCCTGGAGGAGATCTTGCTGCTCTCCTGCAGTCACAGCAGTCACTCCATCCCAGCCCTTTCCCCCCAGCATTCCCAGGATCACTGGTTTCCCACTGGGACTCCACTGAAGAGCTCTGGGGCACTCAGGGCTACTCAGAGGTAATGATTTGCAGTTCCCATTAACCATGATGTAATTAATTCAGACACAAGACAACGTCGAGCCAACCTTGACACATGTCCTGTGAAACTCCAAGCCCTTCAGGGAATCGGAGAATCCTGGAATGGTTTGGGTGGGAAGGGACCTCAAAGCTCATCCCATTCCCATGGGCAGGGATGACTTCCACTATCCCAGGGTGCTCCAAATCCTTTCCATGCTGGCCTGGGACACTGCCAGGGGTGGAACAGCCTGGGCTGTGTCACAGGACTGCCCTGGAAGGAGCAGGAGACGAGGAGTGGGAGTTGGGAAGCAGATAAGGAATGGGAGTCTGGAAGCAGATAAGGAATGGGAGTCTGGAAGCAGCTGGTGGAGATTTCCCTCCTCTCCTCGTCCTGCCTGTCCCCAAGGATCGATTGTGCTCAGGACAAGTTTCCAGAAGGTTCTGTTAGTGGCCCTGCCCAGCAGTGGTGCAGAGCATCCCAGCCCAGGGTGCTCCTCCCCAGAGCCCTTCCCGGTGTTCTGGCTGGGCTGCATTCATCCCCAGCTCCTGGCACAGCCTGGCACGGCAGGAATGCATCCCTCAGGTGTGGGAGTCCCTTCCGGCCAGGGCTGTAAGGCTTTGGGGAAGAAGAATGGCTCTGGCTCTCGCAGACAGGAGCAGCTGGTGCTGGGATTTGTGCCAGCGGAATTCCTGCGTCCAACTCCGCAGCAGACACAGCTAAACCCTCTGAGATGGAGCAGACAGCGTCAAACAGCCTGAACAAACAAATCCTCCTCCCTCCTCCCAGCTTCGGGCTGAGCAGAGCATTTCAGATGCTGCCCCAGGACTTTCTGGGCATTCTGGACATGGAATCTCCCCTGGGATTTATGGGTTTTCTTCTACTCCGCAGTTTGTTCCAATCCATTTGTGTGACCTTGGCTGATTCTCTGCCTCCGTCCTGTGTTTTATCAATGGCAGGTGAAAGTTTTTTGGGATTTGGCAGGTGATGGTTTGGCTGGGCTGTAAAATAGGAATTGCTCCCAGTGTGGAGATGGTAAAGATCATTTTGTAAAGGCCAGAGGGCATCGGGTGGCTTTTGTGTGAGGAGGAAATGAGCAGCACTGGGAACCTCCTAAACCCACCTGGAAACCTCCTAAACACACCTGGGAACCTCCTAAACACACCTGGGAGCCTCCTAAACACACCTGGGAACCTCCTAAACCCACCAGGATTTCCTGGCTGGCTGAAGGTGGGAGCACAGGGACAGGTGGAATTTGAAATGAGGTTTTTTTCCCCTTTCCTGAGAGTTCTCATCCAGGGAATCTCTGCAGGATTGTGCTGGGATGTTTGGGTGGACACACAGCCCTCACTTTGCTGCTGAGAAGGGCAAAGTTGCCCTTTTTGATCCTCGGAAATGACAATTGATTCGCTTGCACTGAATTCTCGGAATTCTCTCAGCAGCAAACACCTCTGAAAATGGATTTTTCTGAAGAATTTGCCCCAAATGATAAGGCCAGGTGTGCTTTATGCTCCCCTTCTTGAGTTACTCAGTAAGTAGGACATTGCAAACATCTTTTCAGAACGTCTTTCTTGGCAGGAAAAGCCAAAGCTGTGTTGGAAAGGATCTGTTTGGAAAGCAGCAAAGGAGGAAAAACAAAGTTTTATTTCTCCTGTAGTTGCATTGAGTGCTGGGAGTGTGGGGCTGAAGGGGTGGCCTTTGTGAGAAGAAGCTTGAGCTGCCCTGTACCAGAAACAGTTCCAGAGAGCTCCAACACACCCACCCAAGGTGATGGCAGGTCTGGGATGGTATTTTTTAAGAAGCATAAAAATGCCTCATAGCAGAGGGTGAGAGAGGAGTAAGGGAAAAAATGTGTGAGAAGCAGCCTTGCAGACACCAATATTGGTGAAGAAGGTGGGGCAGGAGGTGACCCAGGCATTGCAGCAGATTCCCCAGCAGGCCTGCGGTGAGGCAGATTGCCTCTGTACACCGAGAGAACTGCAACGGAGCTGATATCCGCGCTGGACCTGGGCAGGATGCCACGCCACAGCAGGTGAAGGTGCCAGGAAGGAGCCTGCAGTCCATGGAGAGCCCAGCAGCACCATGCTCCTGTGAGGAGCAGTGGCCCATGAGAGCCAACAGGAGCAGGTTTGGTAGTGGGAAAGTATAAAGGGTCATTGCAGAGCCTACCTGGCCTTTGTTGGATAACACTTGGAAATTGTACGGAGACTTGAGTCATATCTCTGAGTAGCGAAAGGAGAAAAGATCTTAGCTCGGCTCTAAGAGCTCAAGACAGGAAAAGTTAACTAAGGAATCTTGGTGTGGATATGATCCATGCAAAGGGTCTGGTTGACTTTACGGAAATGTACAAGTTACCAGTCCACTATGACCATTCTAAAAAAAATACAAAGGTCTAATATGCAAAGGGTTAGGGAGTCACAAAAAGGAAACTGCTGTATTTGCCAGGTCACAACAGATTTGAGAATAGCCTGCAGCAGAACCAAGTTTCCTAACATTCATCTCTGTAGTTCCTTAAGATAAAATTTTAAACTTCACTATGCCAAGCAACCTATCAGTCATTGCAGATATCAGAGTTTGATAAACTAGTTGCCAAAATCAGTCATTTGCCTGAAAGTCTCCAGTGAAAAACGTGGAATATTTACCTAATACCCTTCACACAAATACAAAAACACAGACACAAACACACACATATCCTTTCTGCTACAGAGAGGAAAAAAACGCTGCCAGAATCCCAGCCTCTTCCTGTCAAGTTTTGCTTATGTAATTTCTCACCCAAACAAACAAGAATAACCTTATTCTGCTCTTTTCATAGTACAACTAATTTGAAATTGCCATTATTCAAGAACGAGTATAGTGGCACAATTTCTCAATGGCAAGAAAAAATTTAAACATATTGTTTCTTTGCATTATTTTAATAATTATTAGGTGATTGAAGATTGCAAAGAGCAAGGTTGCAATGCTTGTAATATTTGGTGTGTCAAATATTCTCATTAGTTAAAGCTGGGTCTCTCTGCCTTCCATTCCGTACTGATCTACCTACTGGCTTTTGCTATCCAGACTGTTATTTTCTTCTTTGTTCACACTATCTCCTTGGTACTCCACCCATCATCACTCCTTTAACATTGAAAAGTTATAGTATGTGAACTCATCAGGAAGTGAACAGAACAAAAAAGAGAAGTATAGTTACCAGTAAAAAATTTTATCAGAAAGGCTGACAGACAGTGAAGTCCATACAAGAAAAGAGGCAGATACAAAGTCAGGCCTAGATGCAAAGCTGTAGGCACAGAACCCCACGGCAGAACAACGGAAATACAGCCTTAGTGTAGAGAGATTGCCACACATATCTGGAATATGGCATCATTATTCCCATTATTTTACTGGGAATCTTTATAAACCAGAAGTGAACCCTAAATGTGTTGTGCCATCCATATTGTAATTACTTTTTGTAAGTTAATGGCACAGTTTTTGATTTATGAACAAATACTTGTCAAAGACTTAACACAACATCAGTAAATAGACTAAAAAAATTCTTTGCCACAGAAAGTAAGTGATACTGATGCTGATAGGTTTTGTCTTTTCTTTTGGTACCCTTTTTATACATTTTATACCATTTCCCTTCCCTGTTACCCTCTATACACACCCCTTGTACTTTAACCCCGCGTGTTTGTAACTCTTGTAGTCTGATATTCAGCTTAGTCTGGGGTCTTGCAAAGCGAGGAAGACCAAACATTTTTACTATCTCAGAACTAGAGGCTGCAACCTTGGACAGAGCCCTCTCTCTGGAACATGTTTTTGTAAACTAGGCTGTAGGCTTATTTTGCGGGGGGGGGTGGTGTTAATTAGAATAGGGGTATGTTGTCGCCGGCCCGGATTTTAGAGCCTCGACCAGCACTCGATGGCTCCCGGGGCAGCCGGTGTCGCACCCCTCTGGCCCGAAGCCCAAGGGCGGCTGACTCGCCTAGAGGCGAGGGGTGGTCTGTCCAGGAGTCGTGTAGACAAGAACGAGGCAGGAGGCAAGAGGTCGGGAGGGTCTTGTCCAAGACAACACTCTTTAATTNNTAGGTGGGGCAATGGTGGCTGAACCAACTGGGCAAAGGCGGGGAGGGACCAACCGGGTGGGAACCAATGGGAGGCTGTTGGCAGGGGAAGATTCTGGAACCCGAGGCGGGGTGAAGGCGGGGTCTCATCCTCCTCTCCGCCCCAGGGGCGGGGTCTGCACGTGCCTTACACACGTGAGTCCCTGACATCAATCAAACTCCCTCGAGGGGGAGTTTCCAGATTCCCCTCCACAGGGGTACAATTACTTCATTTATTAAGTTTCTTCTTGGGGGATTTTAGGTAGGTATGCTAATTCTGTGAGGTCCATAAAAATTTGGTACGCATTGTATGGTGGTGGCTCTCTCATGCTTCTCAGCATTGTTTCCACCTTTGATGAGTTGAGCACCTAGGATCCTATTAAACCGAGGTGAGTTCCCTTTTCCCTTTACTGCTGTGTCTGCTTCATATTTTTACCAGATCTGGTAACTTAATGAAATGCATACAGATCAGAAGTTTAAAAAAATCTGTTTTAGACTAGATCCAATGTATTTACTACAGCATTTCTTGGTTAGTCCTGCTTTAAAACACAGAATGACACTCAGAAGGGATCTAGATTTAGTAGCATTCCTAAACTGTTGGTTCCTTTGCTCTTTTTTTCTAGTATTTTTCTGCTAGAAGAGTACTGAATACCACAGAGACATCTGAATATGTCCCATGAAGGAGAACTATTTAATTCCCTAAGTTTTTATTACCTCATAATCTAATGCCTTTGATGGAAAGGTCAAAAGGTTGCCTGAAAATGTTGGGCAACACTGGCATCGTGCTGTTTGCTACATGACTCACTCCACCTTTTGTTTAGTCAGAAACTACCTGTTGATTTTAGGATTCATATTACTTTGTTAAAAAAGAGATGGAATGCCACTGATTAATTTTTTTTGTTGTCAGGCTGTACATTCTTCTTTACCTTTTAAATCATTTTGGTTCAGAGATTGTTTGGCTTTCAGGAGCCCTCACTCAGAAAATTATTGAACCCTAAACCTTGAAAAAAGCCACACAGACTTCTGTGTGCTAACAGAATTATTTGTGTAATGTAGTTGACCTGTTAAAATACAATTAAACTAAATGTGCCTGCAAGTGGCCTCTGACCTTAAGACAACTGGCACAGAACATCCAATGTTTTAGAATATAATTTCTTTCAGAACGTAGTAATTATAAATTATGACCTGTATATTAATTTACAGAGCAGTTTAATTTATTATATTGTCAAGGAATTACACATATATATCAAAGCCCCCAGTGAGGAGAGTGTCTGGAGATAAAAACTCTCCAAGCTTTCAGTGCGGAAGGACTATGTGCAAATGTCCAGGAATGGCTCCTGGGTTATGTTAACTGCTGAAGAGTAGCCTCAAGCACCCATAGGAATGCTGACTAGTAAAGCAAAACATTCTAGCAGTTTAAAAGTGTAAGCACACGATTTCTGGTAACTGCAGATTTTTGGTAACTGCCAGTGTTCTGTTTGAGAAGATTGATGTCACTGTAGTGAAGAGACTGGAATGTCATTCTACTTTACCACAAGTTTCTCTGAAGTGCCAAAAAAATCATAGAGTAAGAGTGAGAATATCCACTCATGTTAAATTGAAACACAAGGATGGAAGGAGTTTTTGGATTGGACGAACCAAGTTGTTTCAGTTTTGATTATTATCCAACATGTTTGAAGCAGATTTTATCCATATCAAAACTGGTGGGGGTAGGCGTTGTTGCTGCTGCTGCTGTTGTTGTTATTGTTATTATTATTTTGAGATAGAAGAGGCATCAGAACTAGGGATTAGCTTTTGAATGCTTCCATTTCAACACATACGTATTTTGCAATAAAAAAACAAATCTATAATAAAATCTCATCCAGCATACTGGGACTTAGAGGGAAAGAAGAAAGTGAAATGTAATGTCGTCCACCTAGCTGTTTAAGAGCACTGAGAAGCTGCCATCATTCAGTAATCACTGTGCTAGCAGGGCACAATGCACGCTGCTGTGTAATGTTTGTGTGGAGAGATGTGTCGAGGCATTACCTCTGTAATACAGAGCATCTGATCTAAGTTTCTCAAAATCTGTGTTAAATAAGAAAACTGTCACTCTAAGTCTAAAATCTGAGCAAAAACATCCTTTCCAGGATGAGAGAGGGTGCCAGTGGGCCCTAGAAACTCTCTTTAGTTAAACCAACAAGCTGTGCACCATCTGCCCATCCTCAGGCAAAAGAAATCCACCAACGTGTAATGGAGAAAGGAACCTTACAGACAGCAGCAGAACTCAGAATCAGTGTGTCACCAAATGGTGAGAAATGAAGGGGGCAAGTCACAGATTGGATTTACCACCCCTGCTGCAGGGTTTCACTCCAGCTGAAACCTGAGAAATGGTATGTTAGCCACCCTCAAAAACATAGTGTGAGAGGCATCTCAGAAATCAGTATTGGAAGCAGCAAAAGTCCCTTCAGCTTAGTGTCATTTTACAAACAAACCAAAGGAAGATATAAGTAGTACTTCCGAAATAACTGCCAGCACATACTCCCAATGCAACCTCCTTACCAGCATGTTTACAAGGTTTTAGTGGAATTCTCTCATTTAATGCTAAATCTTTGCACTACTGTGCTTTGCGAGATACTGGTACAGATCAGTTGTTGTCACAGCAGTAATTTCAACATGATGAAAAGTAGTTCACGTTAGGTTCAAGGAATGACCTGCGCACCTTTAGCACAAGTTCCGTAACATCTAACTTTAAAGCCTTCTGGCTCAAAGCAAAATCCATGGCAATGTATTAAGTTTCTACACCCTCTTTACAGTGCATAGGACGTCAGGTGTCCCAAAATTAAACCCAAAATTGCAAACACTTTGTCTAGGATACCAAAACAATTGAGTCAATACTTTGAAAACTAATGTGCCTAAACAACTATCACACAAGAAAATATGGAGGCCAAAGTTTCCTAGATCTTAAATTTTCCAATTTCAGAATGTCTTCATCTACTGTAAGCAAGCTGTTTTAAAAGAAGGTGCCTATCCCTATTCAATCAAAGAACTTTAAAAATCCTGTGGACACTGACAGATTTTCAAACAGTTTAGTGGTTGTGACACTTATGGGAACTTTAAATATCAAAGGATGAATTTCTCATTGGAAGAGAGAAAGTGACCAAAGATGTCCACTTCTTATATGATGACCAAATTGCAGAGGTTATGCAAAAGGGGCACCAACACTATTATATATTCTTTTGGCCATCCTTTAAAAGACAGGCCTAGGCATAACCATAGTATCTGAGGAGTTGAATTTTGACAGAATGTACATAAATTCTATGGACCAAAATGTTTAATCTCACATTTGCCTCCCCAAAGGAGAATTCCCTTAGCTAGATGGGGACATCCTCCAATGAAATTAAAAGCCGAAAGCAGTAAGGTTTTATTTTAAGGCATAGTTAAAAGTGTTTAAAATTTTCTCCCATCTTCTCTTTGTAACTGCAAAAATTTGTACTTTTGTGGCACACATGAATATGTAAATACACAGTCAACTTCAACTGGAAATTATCTGCCTCATGAGTATAAAGATTATTTTGTACTTACATGAATATATTTACCCACTTAAGCAGTCACTTTACGTCTTTATTCTTCTGTTAATTTAAATGCATATGTGTACTAACTTATTACTTTGCACTCAGTGTTTCTTAACTGTAAATCTCAAACTTCTACACTTAGGTCCAATTAGTTATTTGTAAATGACACAATATTGCTGCTGAAAAATTAGGATGCAGTAGGGCAGACAAAGCCACATACTCAGAGCCTGCATGGAGAACAAACCTCAGGCTTCACTCTAGCTAACAGGAAAGACTCTACAAAAGTAGAAAGCAGACAATTACTACACAGAAGGTGAAATTACATTAACTGATTGCTGTTTTTTAAATCAGAGCTTTAAACAACTGTTAAGAATATCCATTGAAAATGAAGCTTTCCAGTTAAGTAACAAAGCAGAATTAAAAATGAAAACCAAAACATCATCTGCTATGAGATACTGCTGTGCATCATTTAGTAGCTCTCCCCCCCACCCCTGGAATATGTGCAATGCAGATTGGAAATGATGTGGACTCTCCTCTTGTTTTTGCAAACTGTACTATTGACTGCTTGTCTAGTGCAGAGTAACAGTAGGTAATTAGCTTGAATTCACTGCACAAATCATTTCACTCTCCACAAACCTTTTTGTTAGATGCAACTAATGGCATTATGTCTGCGTTATCCATGACACATGGGTTGGGACTAGTCAAGCTAAATTATGACAGTGAAAGCCACAGCAATTTTGAAGAGTAAATTTTGAAAGAACACATTAGGAAACACCCAGTATAATCTAAAAGGGCAAACAGACAAAAACATTCTTCATCTGTTGATAGAGCAAAATGCCAAATGTACTGCCAACAAGGCACAGGTGCCTACCACATGAGCAGGTGAAAGTGTGTCTGTAAGGAGACTGATGTTCACCCTGCAATCATCACATATTCTTCTGGTGTATATCACTGCAACTCTCTCACACACAGTAAAACTGCTTTTCAGGTAAATTTAAAGTAGTTTCACTAAAACTGAGAAATATTCACTATTGCTTCAACTTGTGTTTAAACGCAGCTTTAGAAACATAATCACAAAAGCGACATGGATAATGCTACAGCAGTGGTAAGCAAATCGCAGACAAATGTTAATGGCAGTATGGATATAATGTCTTTGCCTGGAAGAGGTCCTATCTTCTAAAAGAGGTATCATTACATATAAAATACTTTCTTTGTTTCTTTCGACCCCACCTAAAGAAACCTCAACTTTAAGAATTCGTGTGAGAGTCAATAAATAGTTTAAATATTGATAAAACCTACTTTTACCAGAAAGATAATTATGGTAACTGTAGTATGATACATGGAACATCAATACACCCTATGTGAGATTTTTTTTTTTCCTAATACTTCTCTTTATTTTCGCTTTAGGATGTTTTTCAAGATTGAGATTCTTTCTCAGCTCAGTTTGAAAGAGAATTTGGTTCTTGTCTTTCCCAGGTTTCATCCCAATGTCTTCCTGGTATGAAGGGTGAAGGTGCCACTGTCTTTGCAAATAGCTTCAAGCTTCTCTCTGTCTTTAAAATATCCAAAAAATTAGGCAATCGTTTTATTCCTGAAACATTCAGAGCTAATTTTATTCTGGATTAATTGGAAAACAGTACATGGCAGCTTTCAGTTCCATCACTCAGTGAAGAAAACTACTGTGTATTGTTTGATCTAGTGCCTATGTAACTAAGGGGACTTCTATGTTCCTTGTCTGTGTTCATGTCTAAAATTAAGAGACACAAATGTGGCCAGTCTAGATGAAGTTCCTGGCCTGATTTAACTGCCAGAACAACAGTTCTTTAAATCAAAATAAAGTCCCCTGTCTAGAAAAGCCACTGTAGCAGGGTATGGCTGCATATCACATCAGCCGAAGATTGTTATGTTTTAATCTAAAACAAGTATTAAAATTCCTTAAAACTAAAACAAAGAATACCTTACACTTCCTTAACTTCCAAATATAGGTATGAATTTTTTAGGTTTACTTGATTAAATACAAGAAGCTGAAGCATTCAACCATAAATGTTCTTCAGGTCTATTTACTCTCGGGAAACACAGCCACTGAAATTTAATGGCAGTGAACCAAAACGTGATGAACTGAGGCAATTTCAGTTTTGTTGACCATTGCTCCAGGTCATTGTAATTTAATGAGGAGTAATCCTATTTAAAATATGTTAGAGGCAGCAAGGTGCCTGCTGGGAGAAAGCTGCTGTGCATAAACAGATCAATATGCACTGTGTGCATTCAACCATTCAATAATCAATTCACCCTTGTTATGAGAAAATAAATGCTAAAGTCCTAAAAGTTAATTTCTATAGAAAGCATTTACAAGGCTATCAAGTTATTAAAAGTTTTTGTGGGTTCCCTTTTTTGTTGCCTTTTGGTTTTAAATCTTTGTGCATTACAAGCTGAATCTCAGAGCAACATCCAGTTAGCAGTAGCTGCTTGACTCCCAGTTTCATCCTAGGCTTGAAGAATGAAATTTTGATTCAAAGACTGCTATCATTTTGAGTGAGGAAACCTGGGGATGAAGTAAACATTTTCCAATTTAAAGAATTTTACTGTGAGCTCCTGCAACTACCTTGCCAGAGATTTTTGTACGGTTTGGTTTTTTTAATAAACGTATTTTCTTTAAGTCAGTAGTACTCTTTGGTTCTGATTCTTAAAAAGAAACAAAATTGCTTATTTTTTAAGTTAGCATCAGAGACTCAAAAATATAATTTAAATTTTTGGGGTTTTGGTATTTTTCTTTAATTATTATTATAAAATTGTACACTGGAAGAGTACCTGTCCAGCGTGTTTGGATTCCTTGCCTAAGCCTTCAGCTCAACTGATACCAAGACTGGATCTAAGGGCAAATTTGCTGTCCACATGCAATGTTTCTTTGTTGCAGTGCTCTCCTGGCTCTCTGTCTGCCAGCTTTCCCAGCAATAAAAGTAAACATTGCAAGGGCCTGCAGTATGGAAATGCCCCAAATTCTTTGTGCTCTGCATGTCTTACATATATTTCTGACAATATTTTACAATGACCTTCATTTGCATAAAAAATACGGACTGTCCTTTCCTTAACAGTGCAGCCAATGCTGCTACAAGGACAGACAAAATATTGTAATCAGTATAGATGCAAACTTTAAGTGACATTCACACCAGACACTTCCGTTTCAAAGGTGTTCACACTTTGAACGCCTAATTTCAGGTCTTGGGCTATCATGGGGTTCAGGTCACTGACAAAGAGCAGCATGTCAGCTACACCATTAATCTATCTGAAATGCCCAGATCCAGCCTTTCACGTTTTTTGTTTAGGCTTTAATAACTGAAACATTTTGTGATGCTCATGCTAGTGAATGCTTCTAAAAAGTGTTGATTGAACGACCTCTGCAGATTGCAACCTGAAAGTATTTGTAACAGATTGCATCTTTCATAGCCAAAATCACAAATATTAAACTGTCATTTCCACATGTCCCAGCTTATCTTTTCTACAACCAGTTTCTAACAGTGTTTTTATGGCTATGTTGTAGTAGAATAATTCCCTTCCTAAATAGTTAATATTACACTCTTTGTCTGAACTGGCTGTTGGAAGGCCCTCTCTGATGGCTTTACTCTCAGTCTGCTTCTCAGTATGAATTTTCTCTCTCTCTTTCAGATGAAAGTGTTGTTGAGGTCTGCCAGGAAAACAATATAAACCTGTAAGTAGCAGAGGCATTTCTGCAGAATGATTTCTGCTCTCTCATTTTGAATGTGGAAGAAGCCTTTCACGTGCTTATAATTCTGTTCCCAGACAAATGTGTGCCCATCACTTCCCCAGTCCTGACAGCCCATTTATTGGGACAAGCAAAGACTTATTTCACCAAGCTGTTACCAATCGCTGGAAGACAGAACAGCTTTGAGACTTACTCTATTTTCTCTCCAGAGGCTGAACCATTTCACTGTCTTTTGGATTGAAAGTGAAAATGTGGAATAAAGTCTATCACAAGTGAGATTTGGGCTTACATGTTGACAGCACATCCTTTTAGTGTTTCCTGCTACCCTGTGACAAAACACTGATCGTATCCAAGAAGGTGCTAATGACCGTATAGCCCTCACTTCTTTTAGCCTTCTTTTCTGCTTAAAATCCCCTAATGTTGTACTCTAACATTATAAAAATTTATTCTGAATCCCACCAGACTAGGAGAACAGCTGTTCTTTTCTACCCTGTAATTTTACTGAAGGTCCTTAAGTTCTTTCGCATAACTAAAGCTTGTAGACAGCTAAAATTCACAGCTACTTTAATTCTTCTGTGTATCATGTTTCATTGTAATTTGCCTTCTGGACAGACACTAGTCAGTGACTTTACTCTAGATTGGGGTTTTTTTGGGTTTTTTTTGGTGCTGATATCAGTGTTAGTTCTGTGCTTGCAAAGGTCAAGACTCTTTGTTGCACCCTAAGGAGACACTCCACTCTTTCTCACCAGACAGAATACCCAAGTGCATTAATCAAAATGATCAACTACCACAAATTTTTGGTCCTTAGCCATTCATAGCACTCCACAAATCTGGGGAAGGCTTATATATATATTTGGTAGATAGAAGCTTGATTCCTCGTGTCCCCATAATGTGGGGAAAAGAGGCATTAGTTTCAGATATACATTCAAAATGCAGAAATTCACTCTCATGCACAAAACATTTGCAAGATTTTAGTCTCATTTTGAGGACTTACATAATATTTACTGATAAATTGACCCCATGATGTCCTTGAACTGGAACGTAATTTCTGGTAAATGTTTGCTACATCCAACTGGTTACTCAATATGACAAGAATACTGATCTTGAAAATTTGCTTTCACACATGCAAACTAAGAAAAGTCATGGAGCCGTAGCAAAAAGAGATGATGCCAATGTTAACTGGAAAAAAAAAGGGTTTTAGTGCATCTATTTAATTGTATTTAATGTATTCTATTTAAGAAAACACAGGATGAATTCCACTGGAAAATATAAATTTCATTATTGTTTAATTAGTAAGGTCATAAATCTACAAATATTTTCCGGAATCATGTGTAGTATTATGTGTTTATCCAGAGGCACATCTAGGAAGAATTTAAAAGTAATCTATAAAAATCTGAGAACTGGGGAGTGAAAAAACCCCACTAATACCATAAAAAATACTTTCCCATCTGCCCACAAATATATGGGCCCTGTGTTTCATAATGAGTCATCAAAGGCAGAAATACAGAAAAGTAATCAGGGATTTTTAAACAGTCAGTTAAGAAATAACATGCATGAAGAAAGGGAAGATAATAAAAAATGGATATATTCCTCTTACAGACACAAATGTCATGCATCTTCTAGTCCCATGGGCTGAAAAACAGCATCTGGTTCGTCAGTGGAACACAAGACAATACAACAAAACAGCAAACTGGTGAACATGTTATCCTTTTTATCCTTCTGCCTTTGTAGCTTTTATCATGGGTTTGGGTTGCTAATGGCTATTTGTGCTTGGGAACACATTTTGTCAGTTGCAGAAAGCAGAAATCCGAGACGCTAGCCTCGGCAGACAGACTAGAAGGTGTCATGTAGATACTTAATGGAACAGAAAATTAATTGAAAACAATAATTAAACGATTAAATCCTCTACGTGGGTGATGCTAAGGAGCAAGAATCTGATGGAACAATATCATTTCAAAGTTAAAGCCTTAGGCAGACCTGGGGGAATTTAGCATGTTATGACACCACTGGGGTTTTTGACTGAAGGAATTCTCTCACACACCAGAAAACAGCACCATTTGACAAAACAAACACCCACCCCTTGTGACTGTGGTTCATCTACAGAAGATCCACACATAAAAAACCCATTCAGGCTGTATGGCTTTTAAAAAGAGGTATAGAAAGGTGAAGATGTTTCAAGAGGTCTGTGGGCATTATTGTCTTTGTTGAAAAATCATGTAAATATCCTTAATATATAATTAACAAGTTATTCATAATACATGTCAATATTTGTTCTGTGATTGTTTTTACAAGACACTTGGGTCATATCTGAGGATGGGAAAAGCAGAAAAACTTCATGAGAAGTTCATCGGGAAAGACAATTTCTGTAGATGACTTCAGGAGCTCTGAATGAGATTGTCAGCAATGCCAACATATTTTAAATTCAATTATCAACAGAAAATTGCACTTCAAAGTCAACGAAACTGAAGAGTTCAAATAAAGACATTGTTACAGCGTACTTGATTGCATTTCTGATCGTTGTTATTTCTCTGTATATTGATACAGTCTACATCATGTCTGTACCTTCCATTGATTCAGCCATAACCTTTCTCAAGCATTTTCTTCCGACCAAAAATGTCATGGTTTGACCCTACCCAAGTGCCAGGCACTCACAACAGCCAGTCCCTCACTCTCCCCTGCCACAGCCAGGCAGAGGAGAGAGAAAAGAATTAACAAAGCAATCATGAGTTGAGGTAAGGACGGGGAGGAAACACTCCAAGGGCAAAACAGGCTCAACTTAGAGTTACAAAGTGAATTTATTGCTAATAGAGTCAGAGGAGGATAATGAGAAGCAAAATAAGCCCTTAAAAACCATTTTGCCCCCCCACCTCTCCCTCCTTCCCACCAGCAGCGCAGGGAACAGGGTGTGGGGCTTTGGTCAGCTCATCACCAACATCTTCTGCTGCTCCAGGAGAGGAGTCCTTCCCCTGATGTGCCCTGGGGTCCCTCCCACGGGAGACAGTTCTCTCTGAACCTCTCCAGCCTGAGTCCAAATCTCACGAGCAGCTCTCTTCCCAAAACTGCTGCAGCGTGGGTCAGTGCTCCATGGGGTGCAGGGCTCCAAGGACAGGCTGCTCCAGCCTGGAACAGGGGCCCTGCTCTCCACCAGGTCTCCCACTGATCACAGCCTCCTCCAGGCATTCACAGCTCTGGCGTGGGCACCTCCCCACGGGCTGGGGGTGAATCTCTGCCCCCATGGACCCCATGGGCTGCAGGGGCACAGCTGCTCCACCATGGTCATCACCACAACCTGCAGAGGAATCTCAGCTCCACACCTGGAGCACCTCCTCCCCTCCTTCTCTACTGACCTTGGTGTCTCCATGTTGTTTCACTCACATGGTCTCACCTCCTCCTCTTCTCTGGTTAGGAAAAACTGTGTGTAGTTTATTTATAATTCATGCAAAGTATCTGGGCTTTAATAAAGATTTGTAGAGAAAAGAACAGTTCCCATTTTGTTTGCGTTTTTACTTCGTACTTTTTTGTTTGAATCAGAGATGAAAATATCACAGAAATCTTTATTTCAGCACTGAATCCATCTCAGTAGCAGCAGCATTTAACTTCTTTGTGTACTATAAAACTAATTAACAATCAAGGTAGTTATTCTCCAGAGAATTCAATGCTAGTGAACAAAATTCATGTGTCTTCTGGTGCTTTTCTCTATAACAGCTGGTACAAGCCACCAGTAAAAAAAACCCAAAAAACTGGTGTGCTCCTATACACTAATTTCTGTGTGTTTAAATTCCAATTTGCCTTTTGAGATAACCACTACAATTAGCTAATTAAGGGCTAAATTAGGATTACTATAGGTGAAAAACGAGAGGAGAGACACAAGAAGTTGTGCCTGAAGGCTCTCAGTCTGCAGGAGGATGCAGCGATCAGAATGGCCTCAGGCACACCTGCAGGAGGGCAGGACTGCCCTGTGGTGCTCACTGCATTTTATTCCAAGCAGTTTATGTTCAGATCAGGCCTCCAAGGGCTGTTTGGTACACCCCAGACAGCTGAATGCAATGTTTCTCATATTCAGAGAGCAGAATGGATAGAAGAAATCCAAAATCTTCTTTTTAGATCCTGTGTGAATGAAGCACAGAGATCATAATGGGGAGGGGAAGGAAGAACACAAGAATGTTCACTAAGCCTGGAATGTTCAAAAATTCCAGCCTGATATTTTTCCAGGATAAATTAATCTTTATGGAAACAATATTTACCCAAGCCTCCTCCATAATTTAGTTCCACTTTCATTTTTGAATGCGTTTTATTTATATTTTTCCACAGTGTAATATACTGATTCTGTATATTATAATCTTTAAGGTAAACACTGAAGCAAAGCCACAATGGAGATGAAGCAAGTGAGAGCCAAAGCTTTCCCCATCCCAGCTGTGAGCAGCTAAATCACCACTGGAGCACATCTGCAGAAGGAAAGTGTAACACAGTCATTGCTCTTTGAAGTACTTACTCTCCCTTGTAAACCACAAAGGTGTGAGGTTGTTTTTAATTATGAGATATCTCTTTCCCTCACAGAAGCTTCATTCATCTATAAATGCAAGTACACAAACGACAAGGGAGGAATGAAGAGGAAGAATAGATCTAGAGGGGAGAGTCAAAATTGTATTAGCAATTGTCTGACAGAAACAACAGACACATGACAAAGCAATTTTCACTTCTTAATGAGATCCCGAAGCAGTTCCCTTGACTTGCAAACTGAAAATGTCAAATAGATTAATTCAAACTCATACAGCTCACCAAGAACATTGTTTTTTTATTATAAAGAAAGCGCTAAACAGAATGTGGGGCAGCACTACAGCGATACTGAACACGCTCAGTAGCACTACGATTGTTATAGAGCAGCTTTGATTAGCAGCAACACAATAAATACCACAGGAGCATGCAGTAATTCACCACTTACTTAAACATTTCTTTCTTTAGGAATATTTCAGCATGTTCAACAAAATCAAGCACTCTTTTATTGGAATACTAGATATCAAATATTAATGAGAGAGGGGTTTTATCAGGCCGTTCTGACTGTAATCTTACATACACAGTTTCTCACAGAAAATTAGTAAAGTAGTTGGCTTTTGTAAAGGCGAACCTAGCTGAGAAAATTGTTCCCATAAACTTCCAGTCAATATTGCTTTTCATTTATAACTGGCAGCCCTTCTGCTGCTCAGTTCTGTGAGGTCAAAACCTGGCCCATGCCATAGAATCTGCAGTTCCATCTTGGGCTTACTATCAACAACATCACCCCACTCTGCAAATGTGAGGAAATAAAGATTATATGCTTACCTCTTTCTTCATCTCTTTCCCCACAGGCCAGAGAGATCAGACATGTGAGTTTACTGAGAGATCAGGTTATTGTAAGCCTGTGCTGCAAGCTTGTATAATGCATGAGTTGTGAGCATTCCAACAGGATGACACAGTCAAACTGCTGATCTCTGTGTCAAGGGAAAAGAAAAAGGTGTAAATTTAGACTTCCCGACATGAAAAGTCAAGAGGACCAATCTGATGTTCCCAGATTTACTTCGGGGTGAAAGAACAGCAGTACCTCCGTAAATTTCTACACACCATGATTCACAACTACCAGCATCTACAAAAGTCTGAGAGTCAGAGACATCATCAGAAGAGATTTCTGTATTTTAGGATCTGATTTGATGCCCAATGCTTTAGTTTAATAGTGACCTGAACTAAATGAAGTTTTGTGATTCCTCTGTAGTCTGGTTTGTTAAGCTTTTAACATCCTTGTTTGCTTCCAACATGTTCTGTTTGACTTTACAGCTGTTTGATCTGCTTTGTATCTCTTTGTTATTTTTTTCTCTTTTTTTCCCCCTGTGGTTCCTTCCAGTTCTTTTATGATTAGTAGTTCTGAATGCCCTCCCACTACCCCCACATTCACCAGATTTTCAGGTTATTTCAAGGAAGGATGATTTCAAATCATCCTGTTCTACTCTAAGCACACCAAGAGGTAAATTTTCAGTGCAATGCACAGTCATTTAGATGCACAACACTTATTAACATTAATGGGAGTCATGCAGCTAAATTCATTCACACCATGCTGAAAATAAAACCACAGCTCTTCCCGTCAATGAAAATTTCATAAGGATGTTTTGCCCAGGAACTCAGTGGCCACACATAATTATTAAGAAAGCAACAGGGCACAAGGCCCCTAATTGCTCACTATAAATGAGTCCACGACACTCTAAATGCTCTCTTCTAGCAAGTTTAGAATTAGAGCTTAAGAAAAATAATGTAATAATTTATTAAGACACTTCAAAGTGCTACATGATTTCATACAAATACAAATACCACAGAGAAACACAGTCACACAAAATTTTATATAGTTCAGGCCCATTTTCCTTACTTAAGTCCTGAACTAACAAAGTGATCTGTTTGGTCAAACAATAGCTGAACAATGCCCTTCATGCTGAGTAAACCGAGTATGACCACACACATCAGAATCAGTTTTGCCTGCACTTAACGGTATCGCATTGGAATCTTTAAAATTTGGCTACTGAGCATTGGAAGAAAAGGGCCTTCCACCCACAGCTGTTCCCTGACTATACTAGATATCAGTTAACTTACATGACATTAAATAGCAGTTTTGAATTTAACACCAGTTAATTAAGAAATTGCATTTTAACCTTCACTCAATATTTTATTTATTTTTTTAATGTTTCAAGGAAATATGCATGTACCAGAAAGGTCATTGCTAATGAAGTTTTTAAACTAATTTCTCTTGAAGAGTTTTAATTTTCTTCACTGCCTTTATTTTTAAATCTATTTCAGTTGAACTAGTCAGGCTCCACAAGCATCTGTTACTCAGTCCTATTGCTACCATCGTTGTAATTTCCATGCTAAACCCCAAAAATAATCCAGTTTCAGAAAGTCCATTTAATAGTGACTCATATTTTTTTCAGTTACACACTAAATTGGATATAATTTCTGCATCACACAGTGAGTTGCCTGGAATATAAGCTTTGGAGATACTGATCTTTATAAAAAGCCAAAAATAAAAAAGCAAACCCAGATAAGTGCATTTAACAGAAGCATGTCCATATCTAATTCATGACACACTACACATTTTCTGCAATAAATGTTACTCCCACAGCTCAGCTGAAAAAAGCAACAATCCTTCTTTCCTGCTCAGAGCTCCATCAGACTCCCCTGTGCAGTGCTGAGGTAAACTAGAAACAAGGCCCAATGCTTCTTGTTAGAAACAGCTGCACTTCAGAATTACATTAAAAAGAAAAAAAATTAAAGACTCAGCATAGGCATTATACATCCAGTTTTGTTGTGACAGCTGTCCCCCATTCCTTACCTGCTCAAAACTAAAGGACTCAGGAGCCACAGCAGTTGTGTCTGAAGTTGGTAAGCATTTGCAACCCTGCCCATCCACATACCTGTGTGCCTTTGAATTATTTAAAAAATCAATTAATGAAGCATTTCAACATCGTTGAGATTAATATACAATAGTCCTGTGAGTTGGTATTAGTAAGGATTAATCTCTGCACTACTTTGGTTTGGTTTTTTTAAATTTCTAATGTGATTTATGGTCCCTTAGAAGAGAAAAGTGTGTAGTGCTCTGGCTTTGATAAGAGCCTCTTTTCACAGGGTGTTTTCCAGACTCAAACTTTGAAGATCTCAACCTTCTAGGTTAATATTTTATATAGTAGTCCTCTCATCAAGGTCTGAAAACACATACGGCCCAGACTCAAGGCTAGTGTCACTTTTTGGAATGGACACAGCACATTCCAGCTGCCGAATCTCTAAAGTCAAAACCAGTCCTCCCAAATTTAACTTCTAACTAAATTATGCTTTGCAAGGAGATCAGACATTCTGTATGATGCAACACCTTTAAAATAAATGCAGATCTCTAGGTCTCTGTGAAAGGTGGGTGTCAGCATTTTATCTGAGTTTTTGCTCATTTGAAATTGTTTTCAACTCTCTACTTGTATATTCCCCATGCCCTGGCAGAAACACAGACAACAGCAGTCTATAATACTTCTTTTCCATTCTCTCACCATCCAGGCTGAACTTAGGACAACTAAGTGTCCTGATAAAGTAAAAAATAATGAATGTTTAAGTTCTTGACCTAAGCCTCTGCAGGTATCTACCTGGAAATATTGTGGAAAATTTGAAAAGAACACATTTAGCCAACACTACCAATATATCATTTCAAATTCCAGAATCTGTAGGCAGAAAGGTGGATAGGCTGAGGGCACCAGAAAGTGATTTGGAACTTCTGTCATTCTGATGCATATGAAAGCCTGGACCAAACCACGAGCCTCAAGGAAATATTTCAATGGGATCACAAATATTGACAGAAGAGCTTTATGGCACACTGCAAGTAATGAAAATGTACATGACAGAAATAAGTTCTTTCACAAAAGGAAAAATAATCTGCAGAATATAATTTAATATTATTCAATTTACCTTCACCAGTTTCTCCACTGACACAATATTCTTTTAATTTCTACTTCCTGCCCCCTTCTATCTCCCCAATATCCTGCTGATAAACTCTACAGAACATTCAGTGAACAAAGATCCATGAAAGGACAGGAGTTTTCTGTGTCTCAAAACAAAAGGGTAAGGGGTAGAAATCTGACATTTTTCACTCATGCATATAATGTGGATCACCTAAGAACATGGAGTTTGCTATTCCATTATCTGGGCACAAATTGTAATCATATTGACAGGTCTTAACAAGCTTAATTTGGCATTGTATTTTCATGGACAACACTTTGCAAATTAACTGTAATGAGTGTGCCACATGTTCTGTATCTGACCTTTTTTGGCAACACGTCTATCCCTTCCTGCCCTTAGAGTTTCAAAAGAAATATAGTTATTACTAGCAAAACTGACAACAGGTCTTCAAGCAAAAACCAGTAAGCATTTAAAGCACAGGACGGTGTGATATCATCAGTTAATATGATCTTGTATAGGGAGTGTCAAGAATATGAAGTGAATGAGAAGCAAATGGAAAGATTGGAAACACTTGTACTGTTACCACAGGTTTGGTTTGTTGTTTTTTGGGGTTTTTTTAAGATAGCCACACAGAATTCCATGATTAATCAAAAGGATATTTTAAATTCATTTTGTACACTTTGTACATGTGGCCCCTCAAGGTAAAAAAGCATTAAAAAGTGCTCATCAGGCGATGGCAGTGCCACAAATTGTTTTTGTGGATAAAGTAAGCTGTGACAAGAACCTTTTCCCTCTGGCTTTCATGTGTGGATATTATCAAGCAAGAGGCTCAGCTCCACAAAATCCATTCTCTCCTTGAAGACAAACCCATCTGTTCAGACCCATTATGCTGATTCCTCCCTGCTTATAGAGCTCTGAGGTTGCCACATTGAACATGTTGGAAACACTAGAAGAGTCTATGCAAAGAATGCTTTAAGCAGTGGCAGGAGGAGCCATTGTGACACATTTTCTTTCTGCACCTTCACTTGTCTTATCATTCTTAAATATTGCTGCTCACAAGGGCTGAGAATTGGGACCAAAGGACAAAGAAAATCCATATCATCAATGAAGCTGAAGGTAAGGCAATGAGTCAAATCCTCAAAGCCTTTCAGAATCACTGATGCAAGGACATAATAAAGCCCCAAGAGCAGAAGTCCCTTAGCAGGCAGTGGTTGTCTCTGAATTATTGTGCCAAAAATCCAGAGGAGAAAAGGGGGCACCAAGCTGCAGAGGGAAAGCAATTCCAGCTGGAAGCTTTTGGACTCTGGACACAGAACTCTCCATTTATTGCTCAGCCCCTGCTGCTTACAAACAGCTCAGGTGCTGTTCCTGCTGCCTCTGAAATCATTCCGTGACCTGTGTTTTATAAAGGCTGTCCTTGCTTTCTGCAGGAAGTAGCTCAGGCGTTGGTACCATGCAACACCAAGACAGAGAGCACAGAGAGGCAGGGCTGTCCTCACCTCAGCTGCTGCTCTCCAGTCCTGCAGGAAAGAAGCCTGATCAGATATGGTGAGAATGAGCTTTCATCAACATCTGTTTTAACTGAATGTTCACCATACAGTTGCGATGCATTTTCTCTGTCCCATCACATGGACCTCATGCCACTCATTGCGAGAATTTAGCTCACTGTGTAGGAAAGAGACTTCAACAATGAAGCTGTAGATAAGTTACCATCCATTAGGGTTCCTCCTAGTGTTTTAAAATTGTGTCTGTGACCCCCTTCTGTGCCTGCCATTCCACCTGCCCCTCTGAATGTCCGTGGTAGCAGCAAAATAACTTAATGATAGAATGTCTAAAAGTTCAGTATTGAATATATTACATATAAATGATTGGCATTTAGCTACTGCCTCCCTCGTGATCCGCTCTAAACTACTGAGGATTATTAGAAGAGAGATTTGAGGGGCATGTGGGAGGTGAGGGGGAGTGTGTGATAGACAGGCTCCAAGTTATTACCCCTGAGCAGTCACAAACATTTTCATATCTGAATCACCACTATTTCCTCTTTGCTTTTCTTTGGTTAGTCCTTTGTCATAGGGGAAGGAAAATAATAGATCTAAATTTGATTTGATAAATTCTGTAAAAAGCAAAAAATTGTCAAAAACTTAATGCAGGGATCGTGGATCTAAAGTTTCATTACTCAGGGCAACCATAAAAACAACTATGAGGAAAGAAAGGTAGGATGTAGGAAATGAAAACTGAAACAGCAAAGGTCTGGGCATAGAAGATGATTGCTGTCTAAAAAAAGAGGCTACAACTACCAGGATGGTATGGATGCTACATTACTATATAGAGTTGCAGGAATTACATATTTTTTAATGGATAAAAATTGGTGAAAAAGTGTTTAAAAAGCTGAAAAACACTTAATTCAGAGTTCTGTTGAACCTCAGCAAAATTTTGCAAGTCCATCACTTCCATCATACTCAAGTCAGGCTGCAAAAGCAACGGTGAGAATACGAGAGGGCAAAACTCTGGTCTGGAAGCAGGCAAAGCCAGAGGACCATGGAGGGGTTTTTCTCCATCTACATTTCTCCATGACTACACAGTGCAACAGTTTAGACATTTAGAGAGCCAAGTAAAGCAAAACTGAATTGAGGTTAAATTGGCCTTCATCCTGAGTTTCAGAAACCCACAAATGAAAGGTATTTGCCAAAGTTATGTAATAAAAACTGTACTGTTTAACTTGGCTATTTAACGGATTAATCTGTGATGTTAAACAGCTCTCATTACTCATTATTAATCTTTTATGAGGCTATCATATTAATTAGAACTCGGTCTATTCACAGGCTTATGGCAGATTGATGGGATTTAAAATTTTTGAACTTAAACCAGTTTTTTTTTTGCATCTCAGCAAAACTCAGTATTTCATGCAAGTAAAACTAGACATTTTAATTAGTATTTTCTTTAGTCCTCTGAAGGAGAGTGAGGATTGCCTATTAAGACTTTTATAGAACAGACCTTTTGCGTCGCATTTTCACACTAACGCATTTTCAAATCCAATCAATTTTTAACACAGGAAAGAATGAATAATTAAGCAACACATTTAACACTTACTCTTAAACACCTCCCAGCAAGTGAAGTACTTTAATTAAAAATTACAGGAGAATGTACAGAAACACAGCCTTTTCCACACTTACAGCATGGATGTGAGAGAAAATTTTGTCATTGTGTTTGTTTATATCTGTTCTTAACAACATTTAAAAACAGATTAGTAAAGTGAAAAATAAGGCAATATTCTCATTCTATTCAAGTTCCATCACTTTTAGCGTTTAAGAAAAAAAAGCTTATTGTATTGAACACAAAATGAGCAAGGAATATTTCAGTGAAAAATGCATCCATACCATATGAAATTTGGTATTACATAGAACACATTAAAAACTAACCTCAGGAATGAGGACAGACTAGAAGATCAATTATCATTTTGGTTTCATGTTTTGGGAAGTGGTTAAACAGTGGCAAAGAGGTTGTACAGGTTAGGCAGTGTATTAAATGAGAAAAAGAATTCACTTGAGGAGACTGGGCTGGGCAATGAAAGGAAAAGGAAGAGAATAATGAAGAGGCAGGAAAGCATAATAAATGAAAGGGACAGATGCAGAGAAACTGAGGTTAAGTAAGATCTGTATGGTGTGCAAAAAAATTAAATTACAAAAGGCACAGGGACATTTTATGAAAGGCAGAAAATCCTTACAAATAGAAGCTATAAATTAAACTAGATCTTGAGTCCAAACACAAGAGAAAAAGAACCAAGGCAATCAATATTCTCTTCTTCTTCCTGGAAAGGGGAAAGACATATCATCTTTGTGTCCCTGGGAAAGTCTGCGTTTGGGAAGCCCTGGAGCTCTGCTCAGCTCCCTGCTGAGCTAACAGCACTTTGAGTACTCTTTTGCAGTAAAAGGCATTCTCGATAGACAATTGTAGGAAAAAAATTCTTCTGCTTGAGGAAGTCTGGCTTGGAAGCATAGCTTATTGCTTGGATAAGCAACTTAGATACAGTGACATAATACAATTCAGTGGAGACTGTGGAAAATGCAGTGGAAGCTGGAAACGAGCAGCGTGCTGCTTATCTTCTTCTCTTTGCAGGACCTTCAGCAGCGTGGCTGAGTGAGGGCTTTCACTTGTGTAGCATGATAGAAAGATTTCTCAACATTGTTTAGTCTGGCCACCATGTTCATATAGAGGAAAGCTTTGACTGTGTCATATGTGTCACACCGAAAAAAAAGAGTGATAAGCTCTCACATAGCATCATTTAGCTATCGCTTTATACAAGGGATTAAAAAAAATGGAAATATTTTTGAAGGGCCTTATTTCTTGTGCATATTCTATGCCTCCACAAGTGAAACCAAGAGTCCACAATTATTATGATGTAGAGACCTCAAAAGGGCAAAACATGTTTTAAAAGCACTTACAGAATTCCTTAAAGTAAGGAATATTAAATATTAAAATATTCCAATATTCAATTATCATCCTATATACTAAACCACATGCTCCTCATTTCCAAGCTCCTGGTCCTGATTGCTGCCAGAATAGCAAACTTTCAATCTCTGCATGCCTAACCGTGTGTCTCAGGCCACACAAAGCTGGAAACAAAACTGCACAACATTTTGCCATTACATGGGAAAAAGACGGAGTTTTTCTTACGAGTTCTGCGGACTAATATTCCAAGTTCAGATTTCTCTTTTAGATTGCTCTATTTTCTTATTATTAATCAATCAAATGAAAGGTAAACAAAACATCTATTTTTTTATCTCCTCAAAGATTAGAAACATCACATTATTTGAAACACCTTCTGTCAATTTTATTTATATATTTCATATTATTTATTTATTTATTTATTTATTCTGGTTAAGCACAGGCCCAAATGGAAAAAAATGAAATATCCACCGTTTCAAAAGAGTTTAACCAGGCCAGTTCTTGTCAAAATATTAGTGGGTAAAAGAAGTTCATCTATTATTTTTGTTTATTTTTCTTATAATTTCTTATTACATGGGTTGCAAAATATTGGGCTGATCTCTGATTTTTTTGCAGAAGATAATTTCTTGGAAAATTGAATATTTCAAAAGACAGAATTACTGATTCTCCATCTGTGACACAAGTCCATCTCCAGAAAAGTAATTTAAAGGAGTTTACAGTTTTGAGCACATTACTGATTTTGTGAGGAAGCTGTTGTCACAGTGACTGTTAACACAAATCTTGACTTTGCACCAAATAAGTAAAACTAAAATGAACTAAGAGGTAAAAGAAAGGGACAAAGAGAATAAAAAGGGAGAAAAGGCCTGCTCAAGAATATTTTTCTGAGGCTAACAAACTGAACTTACAAAAATAATGTCATCAATTAAGACACTGTTCCTTCTCAGTCAAAGAATATGCGAGTGTGCTACCTACCCTTCTCCTGGAATAGGCAATCTGGCTTGTGTCACAAGACATGCAGAAACATTTATTATTACACCCAGGAGTATTTCAAAGATGTGAAGGCCTTTTTATCCAGACTTCAAATTGGGAAAAAGTATACCCCATCTTTTCCAATTAATCTGAAAAATTGGATTTTCCAAGTAAAAAGAAAACTTCATGGATTGTAATCAAATGGAAAAAAATTCCTCCTTCCTACAACTCTTTGTTACTAATACACAGACTAAAATACTGAAGTAGGTGGGTGTGGAGGCAAATAACAAAGAAGAGAATGTCAGTACTTAAAAAATCAGTGTATTTTTTAAAAAAACTTCACCAGCATTGACACTCTTCCACCTTTTCTTCAATAAAAATCCCCAAACAATCATAGTCAGAGCTTCTAGTTGATGTAGAAAGTTGATGATAATTCTACAACAAGAACTGACCAACACCATGTAACTAATAAAGTTCATTTTCGCAGACATCTTCTGGCCAGCAATAGACTGAATTAAGGATTGCAGAGCTGTACACTATGTTTTATGTCCACACATTGCTGCTTCATTTTAACTGTGGCTGTATGAAATCAATGCATTCACATAAAAATGGTTTTAAACAGAAAACCTGATGTAGCATAGCAATAAGTATGTTTCTTGTAGGTATCTAGGCGTGACTAACTACCTCTGAAAATAGAGCCACTAAAGCAGTGTCTTTATGTCCTCTGTAGGGACAGAAACAGTGTTTATGTTTTATGATACCACAAAAGTAGTTAAAATATCTGGACATATTTCACATTTGGTTGTAGGAAAGAATCAGTCTGCTCCTAAAACGTTATAGGCTCTGGCCATCTGTGCCACACTATTCTGGGGCAAAAGGAAATAGTGTGAACAACACCATTAAAACTGAGTTACTATGGCAAGCATCAGGAAGCAGTGATCAATAAATACATTGATATATTATAATTTCTCCAGAAATCATCATCCTTTATTACTCAGATCATGTAAGGGCTGCATAAGAAAGTAGAATATGGCATGTCATGAAAATAGTAGAGATGAATAATTGTGCCTGGAGCGAGAAAGTTTACTTTATCTCTTCTGTGGCACTGCCAGTGTGATGTGTGATGAGCCTCATAAAGCACTGTGCAGGTGCACACATCTGGAATATCAACCACAGTTCTAACACAGGATCATTCTCTTGGTCCTCTCCCTCTTCCATTGTCCCATCTTTCCTTGCACTCCTTGAATTCGGTCTTGCATCCAAGGAGTTCAACGCCTCAAAAACATTTTGACACGAAACCCATCTAAAGCAATTGTACACTTAGTTCTTTAACTCTGTTCACACGTGAAGTTTCAGCTGAGTACTAGATACACGTGTGCCACAATGGTGTAATTTGCAATAGCACACAATTGTTTTGTGATACGAAGCTGCTATAACCAGACACACCCTCATATGTGTGACACATATATAACAGTGTGATCGCCAATGAGGCAGGGAAGGATGGCTGAAGTTTCAAAGAGGTGGCATCCAAGGAACAAAAATTACCAGACAGGAGAACAACGAGCTGCAAATAGTCAGGGCAGCTTCCCAAATGCACAGGACACGTACCCAGCAAGAAGAAATTCTATAAGGTGGCAACATCAGAGGCAAAGGAGAAACCCTTTCATGTAAACAGTTAAACAGCATAAGAATCTCAGTTTCAAGAAGGAATAAAATTACAGCAGACCATAAACCCACTTCTCTTCAAAGACCTGTCAGGGCTGACTAATTTGACATTAGCAACCAAGAAACCCTCGGGACCATAGCTATCAGTACTAACGATATTACAGCAGATCTGTGCTTTTGTATACCCATAGCTCTCTCAGAATATGACTGCTAAAGACTGACAGCTTTATATGTGTACCAATTATGTATGATTTGTAAGAACTGACCACTAGGACAAAGTATATTATTCATGAGTTAATCTAATAAAGCATTAAAATGTGAAATTGCCCTGATTTGTCACTCATATCACCATCAAAGTGATCCCTTTATAAATATAGGTTATTTTCAAGACTATTTTGCTATTAATAGAGACATCCTTTGTTTTCACATGTTAACAGTTAAACAGAAAGGTGTAACTATGCAGATGATATAACAACATTTTCCTCCAAACACCCTGCCAGGAGGATGCATGTTGAAGATCATGATTCAGTATGCTGAGCCACAGGTTAGGAGATCATGCGCAGGTCTTTTTCCAATGTAGCTGCACACCTTTGGCCCTTACATCTTTCCTTCTCGTTGTTTCTGTATTTTATATAAAGTAGCACTTGCATTGCAATTCATGACAATTGCCTGCCTTTTTTGGATTTGAATGAATTTCTTATTCTGGCATTTATTTTATTGTATTTCAATTCTTCCTCCCAGTAGAGTGAGTATGTCAAAAAAAGTACCAATAACATGAGCACTCTGTTAACTCCTCCACTACTCAGACCATACATGCCTGGACTGTTTCTTTCTCATTTGCCAGTGAAAGTATTTACTTTGAAGAGAAAAAAGAAGAATGAACTTGTATTGCTCTTCAAAGCTTATGTATACTTGAAAAGACTCCAGCAATGACAACAACATGGACCTTCAGAAAATCACCAGCTGCAAAAGTCTTACCAAGATCTCTCCCTGTGGAGATGAGCAGTGCCAATGATGACAGGCTTGGCAAAGGAAAACACTCAGCGAGTTATTAAGAGGCCAAACTTAAGGTCTTTCTCCCTGTCTTCACATATTTCATTTACAACTTGCTCAGTGTTAACGTAGCAGAGAAAGCAGCAATTGAGAGAGAGACAAAGACAAAATATTACATCTTGGAAATGAAAATTTTTTCTTTATACTGACGTATTCAAATCTTTACAAATGACCATGACATATATTTTTGCACATGCATCCTTTATCAGCCTTCAAGGTTATTACTTTTAAATTAATATTATATTTTAAGATATTATTGAAATAACTGTAAAGGAATACTTGGAATTTAAGGGTATTGCCAATCTTCAGAAACATCACAAGTATTTCAGCACCAAGAGAATTGATAAAAATACTCTAACTGCTACTAACAAAAGTAACACAACTCCCAAATGCATTGACTTCAATTAGATAGATTGCTCTTCTTATTCTATGAGGTTCTGGGATCATTTGCTGTCTGGGATCACTTGTCCACAATGGCTAGATCTTTCCTGAGAGCCCTTAAAAACTTGGCCAAACTACTTCAGACATTTACAGCAAGTTTTCATTAAGTTAAAATTACTTAGTCAATATATTATTTTAACTCTTAATTTCCTATCTGCATTTCTCTCAGAATTCTCTCAGCATGGGATTCTGAATGACAGCCCACAGAGTTCTTTTACCCTCCTTCATTCATAAGAGGTATCCTGGTCTGAAACACATAATTAACTGTGCTTTTGCTTAGGTTAGTGTTCCCAAGTGTGCAGTAAGAATTTCACAGTGCAAGGAAGACAATATGGTCTCTGTCTCATTTCAGACACTAGGCAAGGAGAGTAGAAAGGTGTTAAGAACGTTGAAATGTCTGAGCACCAAGAGCAAAACAGCTCAACCTACACAATGCAAAATGGGAAAGCTTTTACTTGTTTGCTGTTGCCTTGTACACAAGTTCAGTTCTGTCAAACCTAGCTGCAACCTGGAGAGTCTCCAAAAAAGTGCAGTTGTTCTGCATACAGCTTTGCTCAGAGTACTGAAGCACTTTTCCAGCAGTGAATTAGAGCTCTTGGCATTTTCAGTCTTTGACTTCAAAGCAGTAGTTAGAGGTATGAGCTGTCTTTTTTCAGACCACACTAAGAAATTTTGCAGACCCTCTTAACAAGTGTGGTTACGAAAAATCTGTATTGGGGGAGTAAAAAGGGGGAGGCTATTTTGTCTCCTTTGCATCACTTGTTTTGTTGTTTTTCTTTTACCACTGAGATGCTTTAGTTTTCTGAAAACATAGTGAATGTCAAAAAAAGTCCTTGTGTTCTGTAAGAAGTCAAAGTAGATTTTGAATGAGAAGAAAAGGTAAGGGGCTAAACTACAGCATAAACTGAAAAACTTGGTAGTTAAATCTGTGGTATTTCACTAATTCTCAATATCGGTCTGTGTCTAGCCTCAAAGTTTAGTGGAAATGTAATTGATGAACACAAATCCTCTCTTACGTTTTTCTTCAGTGGGCAGCTCATTCTTGAGGTCCCCCAAGTTCTGAAGTTCAGTTTAAAAATGCAAACCGCAGCAAAAGGTTCCAAGCTTTACATTTTTTATTTCTTTATATCAAATATTTTCCATTACCTTTTTCAAAAAGTTTATCTCAGTTAGAGACCTTGAGAAAAGTCAAAAACAAATCTCCAAAGGTTTTTTTAATGGTGACTGCTAGCTTTTCTTTCTCAAAATCCGTATCACAATAACAGAAATTTATTCAGCCATTAGTGTACATTTGTTAAATTGGCATGCATGTGAATAATACAAACCTGTAAGTTTACACATCTCTTACATTTCCATCATTCTTCTCTGTACCACCATACACGGTTTAGGCAAAGACAATAACCTGCAAACAAAGAATTGGCACCTGTTATCACCCTTGCCTGTTTCTATCTTGTCAGTCTCTGTGGACATCCCACACCCTTTCGTTTATGGCACAGTGAATGTCCTTTTCTCTAGATCTGCACAATAACCAATACAGTTGTGACTCTGAGTCAGCACCATGTCAATTATATAGCACTGTAAACCAGCTTTGTGTGTTTAGAATTCCAAATCTCACTGTCTGTGAAGAGTTCATCTTTACTACTATTTCTACGTCAGGAGTCTTTTCCTCTCAGCAATTACTGATATGCAGTGCACTGGCAATTCAAAAAGCTGGGAAATCAGAGCACTTTCTCTGGACAGCCTGCCTTGGATCCGTTCATAGCTGGTGCTCCATCTGTTGTTATAGAAACATGTTTCAATATTATGACTTCTCTCTCATCTCGCCAGCTGCTTTAACTACAACTATCACCAGGGTGTCAAAGGGCTTGACAAAGAAAACAACAGGAAAAGTTCTGGGCCAAGTCAATCAAATCAGCAGTAGCCTGAACACAGTTGATCTTTTGCCTCTTTCAGTGCATCCTTTCCTATGCTTGTAGATTTCTTCATAGCGCCACTGATCTAACAATTTCAATGCTTTTCTAGATGCTGAAAGAAAGCTGAGCAGACAGATGGGGATGACATTTAGTCTGGAAGGTGGTAAGATTAGTGACCATTTTAATCTCTTGTGGACATAGCTCACTCTTGCTGACTGAAATCTATTTAATGGGGGCATACCTTTTCTTGTAAATTTGTAAATTTACCAAGTAAAGCAGTGTGACCTGTCACAGAACACTGTCTCCCTGATAAAGTCTGGATTTTGTCAGGTAGCAGTGGTATATGACAATGTTGTTTCAATGAAAATGAGGAATTAATCACAGTGTTGTGTCTCAAATACTTGTCAGCAAAAGAAATTAAAATCAGTAGCCTTGAAGTTGTCCACTGCTCATGCTTAAAATCAGATTATTGCCTAACAAGCTTTGCTAAACATCTGCCTGCTTCCATTCAGGAATTTTTCTTCAGCAGAGAAGAAAAAACTCACACATTTGCCTAGGTTGCAGCAGCCAGGTGCAACAATAGCAGCAGCTATGGTCAGAGTGCTCAGTGCTCAAAAGAACACATCTTACAGCAGATGGCAAAAGCCATCTGCAGCCAAATCATCTGTCAATTCTTGCCTTGCTTTCCACAGGGAACAAGACACCGAATTGCAGGGTGGCAAAGAGGCAGAGCAGAGACAGAACAGATCAAAAACTTCTGATTTCCATTGACACAAGGTCTATACAGGACCCTACTCAAATGGACAAAATTTGAAAGTCATAACACGCAGGGGTAAAGAAGCTGTGAGAACTAATGTGCCAAACTGGTTCATCTTTCTCTGTTCCAGAAAACACAACTTGGAAACATAGCCCTCAAAACAATCTTTTTTTTCTAGACTTCCAAAGCTCTTCCTACAGTCCTTGATACCAATGACCTGTATAACAGGTAAAAACTAACCTTGCACATGAAGGTAAAGGGAAAAGAAACATGTACTTACATAAAGAATTAAGCTTTGGTTTTTGAGATACGTTCATGCAATTAAAAAGAAGATCATAACGTTTGCTGGTGTGCTTCCTTGGAGTTTTTCTTTAAGTAAATGAAAAGAATACATAGGCACATGTGAAAATTCTTGAAAATTTCATGGACAAAGTTCTTGTCCATGAAAGAAGAGTGAAATTCACATGAAATATTTCTAAAGCCCTGTACAATCGGTTCAATTTTATATTTGGCTCTATGTTGCTTATGATACAGAAACCATGAGGATCTCCAATGCAGTGCTCTGAATTAGACTCCAAGCTGATTCTACGCGTCAGGCAGAACCACCAGATGTCTGTTTTCTCAGTCACAGATGTCTGTTCCCTCACCTGCCTTAACCTCCTCATTCTAACTTGTCTTGAATGTGGAAACTGCTGCTGCTCATGACATCAGTAATACCAAGGTTTCAAACAACCTGTAGTAATCTATTCAGAAAATACAAACTTATATTAAACGTTCTTGCAGATTTTGTAATGGTAGCAATCAGTGGTGCAATTAGACTAGTGAGCAAGTTATTGTGGTCTCTTACTACCAGAGCAAAGCCTGTATTTTGAAGTATGACTTGTCCATTTTAAATTATGTTTAGGTTAGTATGATATGAGGCATGATTCAAATCAAAAGGATAAAAACTACAGTAGAAAGAGATCCAACTAATTTGAATTACATAATGTAGTCCCAAGATATTTACCCCATTTTTATAAACCTGTTGAGTCCAAAGGGAAACATCTGCTTGCAACTGGCTGAGCGGGAAAATTAATTGTACTACATGGGTGTGCATTTCTTCACATGTATCGTATGTGAAAAAAATATATCTAACTGATAGCATCTCCAGCATCCTTTTCAAGCAACAACAGATAATGGCATGATAAAAGGGAAACACATGTGGAGAGATTGTTCCCAGAGACATCATTTGGTAGCCACAATCTCTCATGATCAAGAAGAGTTGCTTAAGGTTATTTACAAGGTGGGTCTGATGAAATCTGACATGAGGTATAGTGGAGAAAACTGCGGAGATAAGATACAACAGGTTCCATACTATGCATATAAATTGTTCAGAAAAGACCTAGCTTGAGAAGAATTAAATTAATGAGAACACACAATCCCTCTGTCGGGACTCAAAAGGAGTCTGAAACTCAAGGGCTTAATAGTGTGTAAAGGAGAGGGCAAGGAAGGACTATTACTTTAAAAAATTACTAAAAAGCTTGGAAGTAATAACTATGCAAAATATGGGTGTAAAATGGCTGAACCTCAACAGCATTAAAAAGGAATTGTCTATAGTTGAATTTTATTTGATCTCCAGAAGGTATAGGATATAACTTTGTCCTTGCAGGTCATCACATTATAGAGTTTTAAAATTAGAGTGTTTGTGGGCTGCCAAGCAATCATAAACCAAGCACAGAGAGAAAATAAGATGCCTCTAATGCACTCACATGACATCCTTCCCTTCCCATTTTCCTCTGTCTCCTTGGAAGTGCACTTTTTAATGTTTTATTTTATGTTCCTCTTGAGATCTTGAAGGCAGTGTCACTTTTGACTCTTCTTCAGGGAAGCCAGGATTTCAGTATACAGAAACCCATGATAGCATGGAATGTTTTCTGCAAAGGACTTAACATTTCCAAATGACAAATCAATTACAAGACATGCACATAAACTGGACTCACTTTTTTGTACACTAACTTTGTATAGTGTAATATGAAAAACAATAGGAGCGTATTTTAGGCATTATACCATATAAGAGGCAGTCTACAACCTTCCAGACCCACTAAGAATACAAGGAATCATTTCTGTACTGAAAATCCTTGAAATTTTACAAACTTCCTCCAGCACAGACAACTGCTCTTCTCACTAATAAAATCTTAGCAATAGTAGACTCCACCTGAACTCTTGTTCAAGTTAAGAAATAGAGTGCATCTACTACCTGAGTACAGACATTGAAAGAAGAAAAGAAAGAAGAAAACAGAAAAAACTGTTCCTCTGTTTAGTAATTCTATGAGAGCTGGCCTCAAAGGGTCACCTTTTTTTCCCTTTGAAACTCTATTTAGTAAAAATTAAGACCATCCTATATTCTACTCTATATGTCTCTATCTGAATCATGTAAATTGCAAGAATGGAAGCTGACTAGTATGTTATCATTAAAACATTTCAGCCTAAAGTAGTCAATAAAATGCAGTAAAACACTCTGTGCAACATTTGCCTTGATTGCAAAATTAAAGCAAGTTCTATTTGTAGAAAATTATCCTAGCTATATATGTATCCTGATATCTCTGCTGTATAATGATAGTTTTTAATAGCTAACAAAGCTGTATCCTGAGTTGTTTGAAATATACAACAAAAACAAAAGGATTCATCAGAAGTGAACCATGAAGACTCATACACCAAATATCCAAGCTCTCTGTCTTCGAATTTAAAACAACACTACCCAGTTTATCACAATCTTTTAAATTATCCAACTCACACAGGAGTTTGATACAAAAGGCTATGTAAATATTTATTTGACCTATAAACAATTGTTCCACCCCCAGAGAGATGACACTTTGCATTTCAGAAGAGGATCAATATCAAATACACAATGACAAAGAGAAGGAGCCAAGAACTGAAACTTGGAGGACTCCAACAAGTCAAAAAATGTTCTTTCAATACTGTTTTCTGTAAGCACTTACATTGAATGTTAAGATCAAGTCCATAAAAATATTTCTCTTGGATTTTTTCCCTTCTTCTTTATACTTATCACTACATAAATTTCTCATAGATTGTATAACTTCTTTTTTTTTCATTAAACACAAAGGACAGACACCGCAGTTCCACCTTTTATCTTTTGATGAAGTCAAAACTAAAAGTTCAGAATACACAGTCACTTACTTCTACTCTCTCCTGGCTTCTCAGTCACTCAGAAGTCAAATTCAAGGTCTCTACATTTACCTTCAAAGCTCTGAAGCAGTTGGGTGTCAAAGAGCTCCTAATTTGCGTTCTTTCCTTTACCATTATGGGCATCTACTGTCAATTCAAAAAACAAATGTCAGCCTCCAGATCAAAGTCTGTATTTCTCCCAGTGACACTTTTGACTTTTAGCAACAGACCAATAACAGGAACACTGAGGTCCAGGAATTCTGTAACTGAGCAGGGGGGGCCCAACAATAACATATCTGAGCTCATGCTTACAGAGCTATCACATGCTAAAACAGAGAGGGGGAAAAAACTGGATAGGCAAAAGACAGAAGGAAAAAAAATATTCAGTAGAATTACTGCCAAGCCTAAGCAAACTCATGAGGGTAATCACTTGTAAGATCAGGCACTGGAACCAGGTACCATGGGCTGTCTAGTGTAATACATCTTTATGAAAATCTTTGCAGCTGGGATTTTTCAACTATACCTCATACATTCATGACTTTCAGAGAGTAAACAGTGCAGAAAATCTCATCAAAGTATGGAAATACGAACAAAAATCTTAATTTCTATTAAGCTATATGTGTTTTTAAAAACCAAACCAAACCAAACCAAAAAAACAGAGTACTTGCACATTTTACAGGTAGCCATTGGGGGTATATTGATCCTTTTGGTCTCTGTTTAAATCCTCTCCAGAGATAGCTGGCAGCCTAAAAACCATAAAATTTTATACAGTCTTGGTTTGAAATCTAACTGCTGTGGTTTCTTTCCCCATCCACAATTTTCCAGCTTCCTGGGGACTGAGAATGGCTTCTGAGGTACTGAGTCTCCAGTGTGGCTTATATTTAATAATTTATTGCAGAGGAGTTTGACTGTTTACAGCTATTTTACAATACCTCAGCTGTAAAGTGAGGTCATAAGGGTAGGACTGTGATGTACAACTCACTTTGCTTCCTATTTTTAAATCTTCATCACCCTTAATTCACCCTTAACTTATGTCTTAAGATGTAAAGGAATTTCAACTACTGGACAAAACAGAGTGTTGCTGAAAGGGGTTATTAGAAATCCTGTTTCAGGGTGGTACTGTCACCAGCAGAGACAGAGATACAAGACTGCAAGGCATTTTAAGTTGCCAATGGAATGTTCATCGGGAGATTATGGGATAGCAAGTTCACTGCAGAATTTAAAAGCCACAGAAATATTCAAAACATGTGATAACCAACCAGGTTTCACCTACTGCAATTACAGGTAGTCCCAGAATCTACTGAACTTATTAAATTATTATGATCATAGAAATACGACATTTTAGTCCTCAGGTAGCTGAGCATTCAAGCACATAAAACCACTAGTGCCAAAACTTGCTGAAGTACTAAAATGACTGTTAAAATTTCCAAAAACCTCTTAAGACTTTACTCACCTTAAAAGGATTAATAATACGGTATGGAAAAATACTAAGTTTCAAAAAAAATCTCTTCAACTGCTTTTCTCATCTATGGCGGCTATTCATCAGTTGTGCATGAGAAAGAATAAGAATATCCAGAGTATGATCAGAGACACTAGCACATTTCAAGAATTTAGTAGCACTTAGAAAACATCAGAATGACAAAAAACACCCCACAAAAATGTATGCTATGCATGCCCTGATAAGTACAGTCAAAGAATTTAACATTATTAATGCTAGACTGTTTATATATTAACTCATTTATTCCTGTACAGGAAAGCTCAAAATCCTACAAGGAAAACACCTTTGAGATTCAAAATTGTGTCTCTGCCTAATGTTATCCTGTGTGATGCAGCAAACTGATTTTGTGCCTTGGATGTCTCTGTATCACATTGCACTTCAAATTATGAATATATCCATCATTTTTTGCTGAAGCAAACACTAGAATTAACTACAGCATGGGTGTGCTCACTCAATAGTTTTTCTGTGCTAGAGTACATCAGTGGATCACCTTGCTTGGAATCTTATCATGCCCACATACCCATTTTAGCATACACTTTATTCTGCACAGGAACTAAAAAAACCACTAAGGACAGTTTTGGAAATGTGTATGATGAATACACAAGCTTCACAGGTAAAATAAATACACTGTAGTAACCCAGCATAGGACTATAACAGACCTGTCATACATAGAAAAGTTAAATTTCACTGAGTGATACGGAGCGAAGTTTTCTTAAAATCCTTAAGAAAGAACATTACTAGTCGTATGTAAGTGGAAGGGATTCGCCTGTTCTTCAGGCACTTATTTCTCTAGATTTGTAAACGATTGCTTTACGAGAACAGTCTCAGTGTCAGACTGAAGGCCAAATCTCAGTATCACATTTCTTGCCCAGAGTGTGCCCCCAAAGGCTGACCTGGGCTGAACCAGTCACGCATCAGAAGGATGTGTTCTCTGTGTCACATCACTGCTCTGTGGATTATTTCAGCATCCTCCATGCAATTTACAGCAAAACCTAGTGGCTCCTGTGCATTTCCACTCACAGACAGACTTCTTCCAGCTGCGACAGACGCCCGTGTTCTGTAAGATATGCACGTTCACAGCACAATTGCAGCAGATATGCTCAGCCTTACTGTTGATCTCACTTTGATTCAATGTGCTGACATGTCAAAAGATTTTTAAAGTACATACTCTCAGTCCCCCAAGCAGACACTGTGGAACACTAAAAAAACCCAAGCAATTATAATTTTGATTCCACTTCAGGGAAAGAAAGGAAGGTTATAGCTGATACTTCAAAAGTGACTTTAGAAAGGTGTAATGTATTTATTGCAATTGGAATTTAGCCAAGGACAATAGAATGCAAAAACCTGTTCTTGCAAAATGTATCATGAAATGGCCAAAAGTTATCATGAACACAGTTTTACTACTCAGCTAAAAGACAAAAAGTGCCCTGCAATTCTAAACTAGATTACTTGAGTCAGTGTTAACGGAGAAGTGTATCACCCTCTGCATCACAAATCAACAAACTTTTCCACCTTTCCATTCACTGAGGGCCTCTCACACAATACTAACAAACGTAATTTCAAAGTAATAACCCAAAATATTTAAAATGGCCTCACCTATTTTTAGGATTTCACTCTAAAAGGGTTAGAGAGATATATACCCTAAAACTATAAGGTTGTACAAGTGTAAATCACATCTCCATTTTTAATCTTATAATTCCCAACAAGCACTCAATAATTTGTAAGTTTACATAAAAACTTGTGTGTTTACAAAAAAATTTTCTGGAAAAAATAAATGTTCAATCTGTTGAGCTACAAGATTGTTATTTTCTTCACTTTCTGGTATACCGAGCAAACATTGCTTTAACAATTAATTACTTTTACATTTCAGTTTGTTAATCAGCCACATCAGAAAATAATAACTTCTATCTCTAATCAAGGTCGTCATAGAGAGGCAACATAATCATACATGTGTACATTTTTTCACGTTTTTAATACTGAAGGTAGATTATCATATCTTTAAACAAATGCACCAGGTAAAATACACAGAAAATAATTTTGACCAAGTAAAAATGTGTATTCTATGGCTTTTCAAGACTGACAGCACCACTATCATTAAACTAGAAGCCCTATATTTTCCCTATTAGCTGTTTGATACTGTTTAAATTTTTTGTGGGCCACAGTTGCATAATGTGCTCAGTTCACCAACAATATCAGACCGCAAGACATCTCAGAAGAGACTGATCCTTTTATTAGTTAATTGCAGGTATTCTAGTACTTTACTGGGAATTTTAGTTTCTAAAAACAATCACAAAGAAGCCCTGAATCAAAATATTCATTCTGTTTAGTAATGTTAAGCAAGATGGGAAGATTAAGTATTCCCTTACCAAGGCAGTATGCAACCTTGAAGCAATGAAATTAATAACAAAGCATAATTAACGATTAAGCATGTTCTGTCTCCTAATTAGGGCTCTAATGCTCAGTCCCTTCATACTGTACCACGTTTTTATTTGATCTTACTGCGTCCAGTCCTGGATATACAAAAGCAATTGGCCTTACCTTGTCTTTAGTGCTCCAGAGCAAGAATGTGCTGAGGGACAATGAATTGTCACCTGCCCTCACACCAGAGACTCCTTCACAAGTAGCACTCACAATGCCACAGCCATAGGATAGAAATGCATTTCTCTCACCATTGCACAAGGAGTCAGGCCAAAATTGGTATGGATTTATTTCCCTTCATAGTGTTAGACACAAAGCTACATTTTCAGGGAAATAAGACAGAAACATGAAGGTAAATCTGGGGTTTGTGCTGTTTTCTTTAATTGCAGGGGAGATGGCACCCACACATTATGCAGTGGATATGAGCCAACTGCACTGAGTGAAATTAGGCACTGACAGAATTCTTGGAGATGCCATACTAAGTTTTTCTGTAAGTTCATCTGTTAGAACTGTACAACAACAACCTCAGCTTTATATTTATTTATTTTTAAATTGGAATTTCTTCTGCTTCTCAGGACTTTCAAAAAAAGCTAATAAATAACAATAATAAAAACATAACCAGCAAGAAAACATTATATTTTAGGTTTATGATTTCTAAATCCATTGCACTATTTCAGGCAACCAACTCCACTCACAATTTTTGGGAGTATTTGGAATGAGCTGTTTGTGATTCACCTCTTTGATAGCACTGGTAGCTTTTGACTGTTACTGAAACAGGAGGCAAAAAGAAAGTTTTAAAAAATTAAATATATCCACATTCTTGTGCATACAGCTAAGACATATAAAAATTTGGTTTTAGTTTATTCAGGAATTGGCTCTTAGTTACTGCCACTGTCTAATTTAACTGGAAAACTGATTTTGTAGATGGTACCACCTCTGCTTAGCTAAGTGCTGACTAATTTCTTTATTAAGTAATTTCTGCCTCCTTGCCATTTATGACTCAACGTTTTTGGGACGAAAAAAATTCACAAGACATTTTATGATGAGGGATACCTTCATCCTCTAAACAGAACATTTAAGACCACCAGAAACGCCTTACACGAATGCAGAATGTAGTCAGGATTCAAATACACTTAAATTGATTAAGACTTACAGCATGGAAAACAAGATAAAAACATTTTGCCCTAAAAAAGAACAGTGACATCTAATTATTTTTTTTCAGTGAGCATAACATGATAATGATAACAGAGCAGTATGAGCTAAGCTGTGTGAATTAATGAGTCATGTGAAGTGAAGCTGTATTTCATTTTAAAGGAAGCATTCATTTGCCCTTGATAAAATCAGATCCTTTGACCAATTTCAGCAACTAAAACCAGAACCCTGAGGAAACAAATAACGCTGCCTCCTTCCGGCACTTAGGTGTTTGTGTTTACATATTCCCCCAATCTGCAAGGTAACACCCTATGTAATAATTATAAACACTGAGAATGGAAGATTATTTGGAATATTTGTTTTGCATTTAATTTCTTGGCAATTCAGGAAATTCAGTACTCTGAAAAGTTCTATTTGGCTTAGAGAACACCATATGAAAGCTTTTTATTTTAATTTTATGAATCATACTTCGGCTTCATGCTCTCTCTGACTCACTGTTTGAATCCTACAACTGAAGAACTGTGAGAATATTTATTGTCTCTAAATTCCCCTAACATTTTTATGTCAGCTCTAGTCAGCTGAATTACTTTTTTAGTCTCTTCAAGAACAAAGTTAAGACTTTTTACATCAAGATAATAGAAGGAGATAAAAAAGTATATGCTTTCATCTCTGGTTCTTCACATTTCAGGAATAACAGAATATTAATTTTTTTTCTGAGTTTTATCACTTACAGATTCACATTATAATCTTCCTCAGGGCTTGATGCAAAGTACTACATCTTATACAAAGAAACAGTAATGACAGATTTCTTACAGATTATTCAAGTGTGTAATTTCCAACAAATATTGCACTGGGATATATTTAAATAGGCTTAATTTATTTTTTTTTTACTTCTATCAAATACTAATAGGCTGTCGATCATATCCTGATTTAGTGACATCTAGATCTAACATTAGTTTTTATTGACTTTTATAGGAGTGAAAAATAATACAATTACTAAAAATTATTGTTCTTATGCACTTTCACAATTTTAAGTATTTAATATATTTGCAATTAAGTTTGTTTTCTCTATTTGATTTTGCAAAGCATAGAACTGGAGAAGGAAGCACTTTCTTTATATTTTTCATGAGCAAGACTTTGAAGAGCTGAATTCACTCATCACCAGAATTCAATTCCAAGTCTGCATCAGTCCAACAGCACTAAACAGATGGGCTCCTGAAGCAATTTCTGCTCATGTCAGCTCTGCAGGCCACAGAAAAGGCTCATAATCAGTGAAAAGTAGTCTGGCCTCCCAGCAGCTTCTGGATTTCCAACTTTCCTGACACTGGACAACCTCCTGGGTTTTTATCAATGTAAATCTTGTGATCTCCACCACAATCTAGCAAAACATTTCCATGCTGCAGTAAGACACCTGTCAAAGAAACCTGCTCCTGCTAAAATACAAGAATTCCCATCCTATATTCCGATAGGATACAATTAGTAAGTTTCCTAGAGCACACAATATTGAAGTTAAAAAGCCTTTATGTATTTTACCTTCAAAGACTTCCTAGCAAAATATTATTAAGAACAGATCTTTCCACATAGTGAAAAGAGAGAGAAAAGATAAAAATACAAAAAGTTGCCTGAAAACTTTTTTAAACCTGATTGAAATTACTTAATAAAATTTGAGGAGATGCAGTTCTTTTACAATGACCCATTTTAACTTAGAAAGAGTCTTTCAAAGTCTTGTCTTGGAAGTTATACTCAACGTAATTATATTTTGAATCTGGCTTTTTGTCACTAGATTGCTGCTTACCCATTACAGCCCTCATTTTCATGATGAATCACAATTGGTCAAAACAGTAACACAAACGCAAGGTATGTTCTACCCTCCCTCTTTATGATTAATTCTGCTAGTGGAACAAATTTGCATGAATGAATGTCAGTATGTTTTCTGCCCTGAACATTTCCTGCTGGCTTCAATTCAGCCCTGCTGACATTTATTACAAATAATAGCTAAATATTCTTGATTTAATGGCTGTGCTGGCCCCATGTCTGAAGGTGATGTCTATAATAAAAGCAGACAAGACTAGCTTATAAAAAACACTAATCAGATTGTGTTTGCACACGTAATGGAGAGAACCCAGAGACATATGAGCAAAATGGAATGGCAGCTTTTAAAATGCAGCTGCTGAAAGTCAAGAACATATCACCTGCATTATTTTTTGTCCCTCTGCATTCTTTTAGCCCCACTCTGAAGCAGCTGTGACAACAGTAAGATCATAGCCAAAAGGGTCAAAGTTTCGGTTTTGACCCTCTTTACACAAATAACAATGAATACCATAAATCACAGTGTAGTCACACCTACTATCATTGCTAATTCTACCAGAAAAGCATGAGAAATTAGAGGGACTTGTCACAATTGTCAGAGCCACATCTTCAGAGTCACATTTATCTTAGGTTAATATGAATCCTGTTAAAAACCTCAATTCTCCCCACCACATCCCCTGAATGCAAAAATGTTCCTGTCCTTATATAAGGAAAAAAAATATATTGCTTGCCAGAAGTACAGAGCAGACAAGAAAAACAATAGCTGAAAAGGTTTTGGAAGATGTACACACATACATCTAACAGAAAGACCGAGGAAAACGTAGAAAGAAGGATACCATACCGGTTTACTATTGAGGACACCAAGAATTTTCCCCTTGACCTGTGAATCAGCAGCTGCCACGTGCCAGGGATGACAAAGGTTAACAGGGTCATTTCAGGTTTTAATCAAGCAGTGCTACCATCTTCTCTGGATGATTCTAGAAAAGATCCTAGAGCATCCAAATTAAAATCAGTAAGGGCACTGCCTGTAAGGGTCTGATGGAGGGGAGGGGGAAATAAATCATACTAATCATGTTGTTTAGAGATGCCTCACAGCACTATACCCATTGCTTTTACTTAGTATTATCCCCACGCAAATGCTTTAAGAAGAAATTTTCTTCATCAGCTTCTCAAGAATTGGAGGTACAGGACTGGCCTGTAGCTCTTCTGGGCTCATCCCCTCCAGGGATGTATCCCATGGGATTCTTCCAGACTTAGCCCTGAAGAGGCCAAAGTCTGCCCTCCCAAAACACAGAGCTGTGGTTTGGTTTTTTGCCTTCCTCGCCCTTTTAGGATCATGAACCCACAATCTTACGGTCACTGCAGTCAAGGCTGTCCCTGACTTAATATCTGTGACAGCTCTTCCTTCCTTGTAAGCTGTCCAGCAGACCACCCTGGCTTTCTTGGCTCCTCAATCACCCATCATCCACACGCTTGGAAAATCTCCAAGACTGTTTGAACCCTTCTGTTTTGTCCCTCCAAAAGATTTCAGGGTGGTTTAAGTCTCCTGTAATGGCCAGGACCTGTAACTGTGATGTTCCCCCCAGCCACCTGAAGAAGGCCTCAGCTATTCCTCCTTCCTGCTCAGGAGATCTGCAGCAGATCCCCCCTGCAACAGCAACCAGGCTGGTCCCCCTGCTGAACTTCATCCACAGCTCCCGTCGGGCTCCGTACCGATCCCTGGGCAGAGCTCTGTGCACTCCTGCTGCTCTCTCACACGAAGGGCAAATCGTTCTCTCACCTTCCTGATCTCATTCCTGGGGAGCCTGCACCCAACCATCACTCCTGAACTAGTAACCTGCCTTGCTCCTTCTTCTAGAGCCACATCAATGACACTCCTTAGCCTTTCAAAGAGGCTACTGCCTCCTACTAATTACATCTGATTTTTTTTTTGACAGAACGATCCATAATCAGGTTACTGTCCTGTCATGTTTTGGGTATCAGTAACAAAATATTTATCACCATTTATCAGCAACAACAGGACCTATAACCAAAAAACTCGCAAAAAGCTGAAGGGTTGTGTTCAAATTCTCCTTTTTTTTCCTTTTATTTTATAATGAGGGCATTTAAGAAGAGACAGGGACTTAACCTAATTCTATAAGCATAAATAACACAAATCCGTGCATATTTAGAATACTTTTAAACAACAGACTTATCTAGGTATCAGACACGTACAACATCTAGTATTACCTAACAACTCTTTCTCATCCATTCTTCATGTGAAAATAGTGCCCTGTATCCTGTTTTTCTCTACCAACTTGCAAATTCACAGCAATACAGACTATGCTCTTAATTCATTTACCAGGAAAGACTCGTGCACCAATAATTCCTCTTGCAGATAAGAACTTCTAGGAGCAGGGCTTGTTTTATATATATTTATCTCCTGTCTAAGGCTACGCTGTTTTGTCCTTTCTGATGGGCACCAAATAAAGAACGTCCACATCAGAGATTTTAATTACTTGAAATCTTTTTTCATTGATCACAGGCAGGAAAGCAGCTCTTGTGTTAACCTTTCAAAATGTCAATTTAATTTATGAATACAGTAATCTTTTTTGCTCCATTGCTACAGATGATACATATTGCATTACATTACTGTTACAAAAAGAGTGTTTTAATTGTATATCAAAAATGTGCTCAGGAATTGCCGTATTTTATGAGAAGAGTTGCTTGACTACTTTTAGGCAGTCTATCAGATCAGGATTTAGGCTTAGAGATTTTGTTGGGACAATGTATATTGTATTTGTTCAGATTTTTACACCAGCCGCTCTCATTCAGATTCTGCACGAATATCACATTTTTATGTAGCAGAGGCCTGAATGAAAGACAGTGGCTGCATATCAAAACCTGTCTGCTGAAAGGCATTCAGACAGAACACAAGCACCTCACGTGACTAACATGAGGTTTAACAAAAATTTGCCTTCAGATCAGGAAGATAGTGGCAGTGTTCTGTTACCTCTGTAAATGATTTCATATCATTGCCACTTCATCAGGAAAGAGTGACCTGTAGCTCACAGGGCGTGCTGCAGTTTGACACTGCATAATTAGCTCATGTAGCATAGCGAAGAGGAAGCAGAGACTGTGAATTGTTATGGCCTCAGAGTTTTGATAGCTCACAGGCAGTGATCGCTAATAAGAAGCTTCAGAACATACCTTCCTCTCAGGATTTGCAAAAATGAGGATTCTGGAGGATTCATGACAACAATATTCTGAAACATTTCTACAGAAAGCAGTGACAATGATGCACTTGCTTAGAACAAAAGAAAACAACTGGCAAAGGGAAAAAAATGGCAACTTGGCATGTTGGAGCTTTTTATTGTTTCAGCAATAGATATTTTCCAGATTCCAAATCAAGTTCAAATCAAAGGAGAGAAAGATTACCTTCTGGCTATTAGCCCAGTGACCTATCCCGAACACCATTTTTGCTCCTTTGCATTTCACCAGCAAAATCAGAACACATCAGGTTTATTATCCATGGAATTTCCATGATAAACGATCAAATTTACAATAATTTGGATTTTATATATATATGTATATATATATAAAATTCATAGTCTTAAGTCTTTGTGGGATTAAGGCTTAATTCCATATTACTTCAGGGTTATACGAGGTCCTTAAGTAATTTCATTAGACCTTTGATGAAGGATTTCATTTTTTCTTCTCTCTTTACTATTTTTTTTCTTATCGTTTGCAGAACATTTCTGCAACAACTGTGCAGTTGAGACCTGAAAGAAACACTTCCATAGAAGTCTTCAGAAAGTCAAAGTCAAATAAAGAACACTAAATTCTTTAGTGAAGTCCACAGGGGAAAAGAAAAATTCAAACCAAAAAATGCCAACATTTTCTTTAAACAAAAATATTGACATTGTTATTTAAACTAAACACCAGTGCAAATTAAGAACATTTTCTATTTGTTCTTGGACTGGAAATTAAATGTCTACATTCTTCCTCATAACATTGCCAAAGACAAAACAGTTACCAACAAACAGACATGGTGACATGTTCTTTAGTAGCTTGCCATCACATCTATTATTACATTAGGTACAACACAATGCTTGTGTGTTCATTAAGTCCACATTTTACAATATTGCACATTATTTCTGTCCAAAAGCCTGCAAGCCAGGTGGGAAAAGTCAATAGCTTTGGTGACACTGAGCATTCCTACCACGATATCCCAGCTTTGTGTTCTGCATTGTCTGCCTATCGTGCAGAAAATTCAAACTGCCTATACATCCTTTTGCTTAAAGCTGTGAACGCAGAGAAGATCACGGCAAACACTACTTTTGCCACCGCTGCTGCACATGTAGCAGGTGACCACAAATGTCTTCTTACAATTTTTATTTTGAAAGGCCCTTCGAATAAGAACAGTCATAGATATGATTTAGAGTAATGGCTTACCCAGGTCTGTAAATGTATGCCACTCCTGAGGGAATAAGACTTTTTCTCATTGTGCTGACCATGTCTAGAAGTTCTTCTCTATTTCAGACCATTTACCTAAAAAAAAAATGAAAGTACTGGACAAGAGGGCACTTCTGCCCTCCTTTTTTTCCCCTTAACCGTCCTCATATCTCACTTACTCAATTTACGTATCAGAGTAGGCAAAATTTGCAATTGAGATTACAGCTCAAAATTTCTGCAAATATCTCTCCCAGACCAGGTCCAGTAGGGCTGGTACCACTGAACTTAAATGAATCATTGATCTGCACTACATCTGAGGGTGGCAAGCCTGAGCATAATGAAATAAGCTAACAGGTATAATTAGAGAGCATCAGGTGTCACACATTTAATTACAATAAAATATTTCCTAGTGGAATTCTGAAAGCCTAAAGATGAGATAAGATCAATGAGATCTTTTTTTCCAAAGTTCACCAGTCTACATGTTTGAAAGTAGTATCAGTAAAAGCTTTTTTTTTTTGTTGAGACTGACAATTTTGAAAGACAGAAATGTCACAGCACAAACCGACTCTACATCATTACTTCTACCTTTGAAATCAGAAGTCACTGAAAGTTATTTTAAAACCAGTGGATGAAGGGAAGAGACAAATTAGAGAACTGGCATTTAAAATAGTCACTCCAGAAGTAAAACCTGTGTTTTTGTTTCAATACAGTGGTGTCAGATGTGCGGTAGGGTGTGTCAGTTTTTACACAACAAAACTCTCTGAGAAAACAAAAATGTATGAACAGAGAAAAAGGTATCATTCTTGAAAGTTTATTATACTTCAAATGCATTTAACACAGAAGCCACAAGTGCAATACCACACATGCACACACAGTTTCTGGTAAGTCAGTACACTATTGGTCTCTATTTGATAAGAGTGAGAAGTCATCATTCTAAGGAAGAAGCATCTTCAGTCTTGATCTGCATTGTTAACACCAGCAGCAATGAAATTCACTTCTGTCCTTTCTATTTTTATTTGACTTTACTGGTGCAAAGACTGGTAGTTCTTTCTCATGTCAGTGCCACATGAGCCTAGGGTTACCTCAGTGCATGGATCAACAGCTACACACCAGCCAACAGCTGTGCAACACAATTTCCTTGCCAGCAAAATCAGTGAAAGTGCAGATGTGTGAGGGCTTTCCCTTTAATAGCATAAGCGGAATTATGCAGATATAAATCACAGATTTATAGTTAAGTCAAGTTTCTGTTAACTTCCAATTAACCACAACTTACAATAAACCACACTGCAATTCATTCCAAATGTCCTTGGACAAATCCTCCAATAATGCTGCTGAGAGCCACTCAAAACAGCCATGAAATAAGAAACAAGATCCCTAGAAATCCTAAATACAATGTATTTATAATGTCTCTTATTTAGGGCCACTGCTGTCTTACTTTAATATGCTTTAAAAAGCAAAGCAGAAAGGCAAAAACTTCTTTAAAAGCAAAGCTCTGTGATGCAAAGCCTTGTTAACAGAAATTTTCCTGTAAATCTAGATGGAGGTTCTCTCAGCTGAGACAATTCTGTTTCTCTGGAGCTTCAACAGCTAAATAAGAAATACATTCACAGAAAACACAAACAACACAAAATACGCACCCCTAACTATCAACTCATTTTTAGCTGATAGAAAGACTCTAAAGCTTAATGAATGCGAAGTTCCCAGTTCAGTGTTCTACTGGCTGAACTGCAAAGTATTTCCCAATAAAAAGCATGTCATGTCTTTTGGTGATCAGGCTTCCACTTTAAAGCTAAGCAGCTGTGATACGGTGAAAGCTGATAAGGACTCAAAGAATCACAACACTGAAGACTGAGAGAATAAGCCTTTTTTCTGCTTTTTTTTTTTCCTTTACCATCTTCATATCTTACCTTTTGAGGCATTTTTACTGAATAGGCATGAAATGCAGATACAGCATTTTGGGAAAATGGGGTAAGCAAAATACCTGTAACTGTTTTCTTTTGCCACCGTGGTACCGTAACTTAATGCTATTGCACTGAATTGCTGTATATATTCAATGGTATTAGTGGCTCTGTAAAGATACTGCAACAGCTAAGGAAAATAGCCTTATTTGAGGGGATTACAGTAAGGTTAGTAGTTTTCTAAAAGCTGATTGAATCTTCCTCTTTATTAGCAGAAGCAGAGGAACAAGAACCTTGACATTCTACACAGGAAACTCCACTCGGGGGGGTTTGCATACTTGTGTTGATGCCCTATACTAACCCTAACACAGTTACTTATTTCCAAAGCAGCTTTTTAGAAATTAACATGCTGTACAGTTCAACAAATGTTTTAGGAAATAACATTTTTCAATGAGCACACATCGTACCAGTGCACTTGTGCACTAATGATTCCATCTCCCATGTTTGCTGCATTTGCAATTGGTCTATTTTGTATCAATTAGCTCAATTCAAAAAATGTTCAGCATCAGGTAGATTGTACCTTTAAATAAGTCAAAAGAACTTACTGGTTTTCCTTGCTAAGTGACAAATCCAGTTACCATTGTTAGTTTACTCACAGTCACTCTTCAACATATATTGATAGTTTCCTGGCCTTAGCAGCAGCATCCAATTAACATGGCAGCATCCATTAGTATAATTTTAAATCACAAAATTACTATCAGCTAAGTAAGTGATGGCAAAATATAACTACTGTAGCATTTTGTGCCATTAGATAATGACTGTTTACAGAGGGCTGTGTACCTAATAAATTATCCATTACGTGGGAATTTGTGATGCAGCATATTAAGAATAATCACTCTTCTCCACAACACAATTTCAAATCACTTCAGCTGACAAAATTCCAAGATGTCTAAGCTTCTTGCTTAACATGGGTACCACCACTGATGTTAACAACTTACTCCAGCAGCTAATACTTGCCGAAAACCAGCCATGACCCAAGTAATGGCAAGGTAGTAACAATACAGAGACAGCCTAAGTCCTTCAGTTAAGAATTAAATAATGTTTACTGTCTTGTTCTCACTCTCTCTGTCCTTCCCATCCACCACATCTTCAAACAAATTGAAGCTTCATCACCTGTACATCTGACTATCCTTCCATTGCTTTCAAACACTGAATGGGCAATAATGGTAACAACTCACAGCTGTGGCATGCTTCTCTTTCCATCTTTGAGCAGCACAAAAAGACTGAATCCAGAATTCTCAGTCCAGCTTTACTTACCATTCCATATCCTTAAAACTACATTTGTATTGATTGCCATATTCTATACTCTTTTTTGAGATCCTTCTAAGTTCAATGTCTTTCTGACTAGTCGTTCCTGAAAGAGACAACATTCAAATATACCTGCATTGTGCTAGGCCAGTTTACTCAGGTCAAACTCTGCACTATTTATACACAGTTCACATATATATGCTTTATTGTTAATTCTGCAGGAGTGAGGGGGGGAGGGAGGAAGGCAGGAAGGAAGGAAGAAGAGAGAGAGAGGGGGAAGAAAGAAGGGAAGGGAAGGGAAGGTTTGGGAAGGGAAGGTTTGGGAAGGGAAGGTTTGGGAAGG
>VZRL01000321.1:761927-801144 GCA_013397895.1 Origma solitaria | reverse complement strand
AGGGATGGGGACAGGGATGGGCAGGGAGTACAGACTGGGTGGCTCTGCACCCACCACAGAGGATCAGGAGTTGTCCCCAGCAGGCCTGGAGCCAATGTCTCTGCTTGATGAGGAGCTCAGCAGAAAATGTTACTTGCACAGAACTCAGCAGAGGTTTGACGCAACATTATGCACACAAAAACAGTACATGCTAACAAGGTGAGACTGGATATTTATTATATGCTGGAAAACAGAAGAAAACAGTCTTTACTAAAGGCATGTAAGTTTCTTTTGTGGTCTCTCTTTCACGCGCAGCTTGAGTTTGACCACACGCTGGTCTCTGTGAAGTCAGGGACAGACATCAAAATCCCCACGCTGGGCCACCACCCAGCCAGGGGTACTCCCTGCCACAGCAATACCCCTTGTTCAGGCGCACTGAAATCCCTTGTTCAGGTGCACTGAAATTCCTGGGCTCAGTGCTAGCCTGTGCACAGAGGGAAATAAGACTCAGCAAGGCTTTTCTGTGTGTTTTGAGTTTCTGGTAGAGATGGATTCTACCAGCCCTGGGGTAAATAGCCTTCCATGGTTGTTCACCTGTCATTGAGGCCTACAAGCACTTACTGAGTTCATTTTAGGAGTTAGGACTAATGCCCACATGCCACCCTCTTTAGAGGCTCATGTCACTGAGTCAGGGCTAGGACAGTAGCTCCTGTCCTTCTCCAGATCTCCTTCTGATCTGCCCCCGGCAGCACCCCCTAGCAAAGGCTTGTGCACCCAAGGCTTCTGCTTCCTGCACTTTTCCTCCCTCCGCTGTCTGCTTTGGCTCTCCTAGCCGAGCACAGCCCTCTGCCCCATGCTGATGGATAGCAGCAAGGGCCTGGTTCCAATCAGAGCTGTTGATAGCAGCGACTTGAGCGAGCCTTCAAGCACAGCCCCGGGGAGATTAAACAAAGCCATCAGAGTCCCCAGTGAGCAACATTTCCAACAAGCATAAGGGATGGATCAATCAAATTCCCTCAGTCCTGGAGGAAGAGGGCAACAGGAGAGAAAGCACATGATGTACAGTAAGCAGCGTTTCCTTTCCAAAGCGCACCAGACCCTGTCTGGAACTCTCAAGGGCCGCAGCTCCCTCATTTCCATGACTCAATGACTTTGGCTGACCCCACTTTCCCCAGCTCCCTCCAATGGATTGCATGGCCATTTTCTTAAAGTACAGAAAAGCTGGAGAGGGGAGAAAAATCATCACAAACCATCCTCTCTCTTTCCTAATTCTGTCTCCACATTAGTAGATTGATTCAAAAATCATACAATTTAAAAGAGAAGCTTTGGAGCTCAGGATGTTCTCTAATTTTCTGAGCCTTTGGGTCACATTAGATCATAGCCCATAATTTTTCTTTTAGTGTGTGAAGGTCTGAAATTTGCATTGAATGACAGGGGAGATTTGTCTCCAGGAGCTGAGGGTTTTAAAGTAAAAGTCACACCACAGGACTTGTGTTGTGAAAGCAAAAATTTGTAACATTAGAAATAATTTAGAAAAATCAGTAAGAAAAGTCTAGCCTGCCTTTCATTTCTGGTGAGGAAAGTGGCATTTCCTTGAGTGAAGCAGCAAAGACTACATCAATCTATCTTTGTTTTTCAGACAGGAGAAACTGTCTATAGTTATCAGTAATAAAATCTTCTCTCATACTACCTGCTTGTGAATAGATTATACAAAGTTTATCAGTAGAAGAAAATGAACATGAGAAAAAGAAAAAAATATGCGATATAAACATCTTCCAAGTTTCCATTTGCTTTGGGAAATCTTTCATTAAGACCTTTGATGCCACAAAGTGTCCTTAGGACTAAAAGTTGGTATTGGCAAACTTCAGGAGGCCTCCACATCTTAAGTGTAGTTTAAATAGTATAAACTATTACAGCAGTTGTGTTGTACTACTTGAGAGCACCCTGTTATATGTGCAATACTTGCCCCCAAAAGAAACATCATCTTCCTTATCCCAACCCTTTGGAGAGTGCAAAACACCATCCCAGAATTAGATACTACCTTGCTTACAGTTTTGCAGCAAATTCTGAGTGTTCACTGGGAATTAAAAAGCAGTGAACATCCATGGGTTAATATTTTTATAAACCACTTTTGGAGAGCTGTGAAACTGCACACTGCACAAGCTCATCAAGGAGTAGGCTGATTTCATTTGGTAATATGGAGGTTTGGGGCTGGTTTTGCTTTCAGCACATCTGGTTTTAGCTATCTGGGGCAGAGATTTGTGACTTGGGATGGCAGCGAGTGTCCTTAACTGTGGCTCTCATGGGGTAAAACCTGACGTGCAGGAGGGCTGGGGAAGAGTGGATGTGATTAGATGTGGAGATGGAGAAAGAGTCCTGACCACAGCACCACAGGGCACAGCTGTGTTGCTTTTTGATATGGCAGGGGGGACAAAAGGGAGTTGCTGCTGAGAGTGGGAATTATGACAATTACACCAGATTTCTGCTGGTATTTGCTGAGTGATTCTCTAAATTAAGTCATCTAAAATGCTCCCTGGCAATGTTCAAGCCACTGCTGATGGTCCTGCTGGAGAGCATGGGTTCCCTGCTGGATGGAAGCTGCTCCAACAGAGGGAGGTTGCCAGTTCCATCTCACCCAGCAATATTCCCACTGCTGGGGAGACTTGTTCTGCTTTATATTTCCAGTTCCCTTTCAAGATCAGCAGTGCACATTGCCTGCATTTTTCTGGGTCCTCTGGGAAGGAGCTGACGGGTGGGTGAGAAGCCGTCAGCCCCCTCCTACAGGGGAGGATAACAGCCCACTTCTCCAAGGAGGTTTTATAATCACAGGTGCCCACTAGCATGGCTCCATCGTATTTCAAACCATGAAGATCAAATCCATTAATGGATCTGCAGACCACAAAGATATGGAACTCCTGATAGTGAAGGAATGAAATGTGTTTCAGTAGCCCAGAAAATGGGAGAGTCATAGAGAGCCCTTGAGGACCTGGTCCTGTGGAGAAAGGAGCTGAAATGGGCAGAGACTCACAGCTGAACAAAGCAGATGGAACAGTGAAGAGATGACAAAGAAACTGGGGCTGAGCAGTTCCTGAGAACTCAGGAATTCATCCAGCTTTTCCAGACTCAGAGTAGGAATACCTAACCACACAGCCCTCTTCCTTCCTCTTTTTTATGTATATCTAGACTGTTCTAAAAAATTCTGAAGGGTGAGATTTAATGGGATTGCTGTGTTGCTTTTCCAGAGCTGACTGTCTGGACCCTTAGAAATTACATCCAAATTTCTGGCCTAAATCCTCATGCTGCAGCTGGTATCCATTGTTTGCTGTCTTCTCTACAGCTGACATGAAGGAGAGAAGACAAGACCCACAGAAAGGGAGATGAGCTCTGGAAATGCCTGAGGGCAGGAGGGCTTCTCAGCACTAAGCCTGTGATTTTCAGAAATGAGGTGAGATCTGAGCTGGTGCCACGGACCGAAAGTGCAAACGGATGGGGGACTACAGTTAGAAGGTGGGATGCCAAGAAGGATTGCTTGTGACCTGACACCCTAAATCCAGCTGAAGGCCTGGGAGATCAGAGAAGAGTAACAGTGGCCCAGGGAGTACGAAAACAGCAGCTAAGGAGCAAACCATCCCCTTGGGCAGAAATTTGTCTGAGCAAGTATCTTCTCAATTAACTGACATGCAAAATAAGAGAACAAAAACTGGAAACAGGGGCAGGCAACCAAAAGGAGCCTGTAAGCATTGTTCATTCACTCTGGGATGAAATCAGAAAGGACAAAGCCCAGCTGGAGCTTAGACTGCATGGGACAAGAAGAAATGTGAAGGATGGATGATACACATGCCTTAGCAACAAAAGCAAATGTGGAAAAATTATGAGTCCACCAAAGACTGTGTGAGCCAATCCACTGACAGATGATAAGCAAAAAGACCGAAGCATGTAATGCTTTCTTTTCTGCATACATTTTCATCGGTGAGGCTTACTCCCACACCTTCACATATCCAGTATGACTTGAGAAGAAGTGGAACAACCAATAGGAGGAGAAACAGATGAAGGTCTGCCTTGAGAAGCTGTAAGTATTCAGATTCAGGTGGGAAGATGGAATTCACCCGAGGGTGCTGATGTGCCCTCAGGGCTGCTGTCCATCATCAGAAACTCACAGTGATCGGGAACAGCACTGACAGCTGGAAATTCTCCTGCAGCCTTTTCATGCAAAACCTGAGCAAACTTGAATTGGATGAACAAATTGATAGATGGATTGAAAATTAGCTGGACCAAAAATTAGCTGGACCATTAGGTCAAAGAATAATAATCAATGTTGTGATGGGCCATCTGGCAGCCAGTAATGAACAGAGGACCCCAGGGAATGACACAGGAGCTGATATTGTTCAATATTTTCATCAGTCACCAGGCTGATGACACAGAGGGCACTTTCAGCACATTTAGAGATGGTAATAGATTAGAAGTAATGACAGCCATCTCCATTCGGCAGAGCTGGCAGAGCATCAGTCCAGAGGGACCTTGAGAAACTTGGGACCTCAGAGAATAGAAACCACTCAGCGTTCAACAAGAGCAGTGAAAACCTTATGCTTTGGTGTAGGATGGCATCCTTCTGCCTACATAACAGCCATTCAGGAAGGGACCTGGGCTTTTCTATGAGACTTCTGGGAGAATTCCATGCCAATGAAGCAAACAATATTCTGAAGATGCACTATGAGCACTGTGACCAGCAGTTGGAGGGGTGTTTATTGCTTGCTTTCTACTCAATGCTGGTAAAGCTGCCCCAGAAATGTTGTCCCATGTTAGGACCCACAGTTCAATAAGTCATTGAGAAGCTGGAGAAACTCCACTGGATGGTCAGTGGCCTAGAGCACGTGAGCCACAAAGAGATGCTGAGGGATGTGGATTTGAATAGTCTGGCAACGAGGTGGCTCAGGAGAAATCTAAAACCAGCCCGAACCAGGCTGAAGGGGAATGACAAACATGATGGAGCCAAACTCTCTACGTAAGTGGCAAGCTATACAGAAAAATCCTGATCTTCACTGGAGCTTATTCTTCTGTCTCTTCAGGGGCGTGAGGGATGGTCATGGAGTGCACCTCTGTGATGGAATTCTGACCATGTGCCCCAGCTGACAGCTCACTGCCTTAGCTCTTCCATGGGTGGCCCCAGCCAGCTCCCTCCAAGCGCTGCCCTGGGAACAGCTCATTGCCACAAGCTGTCTCCCAAAGGACAGCATGGGTGGGGTGGTGCTAGGTCCTGCCCACACAAGCTTTAACAGGACCCTGTTGGGCATTGCTCTCTAAAATGCCTCCATGAGCCTCGTGCAAGAAAATGCAAAGCCTCTTTTCTATGCTAAAAATACCACTCCTGTGTGCTCAAACACAGCTTTCAAACAATTTTGGGTATTTTGACCTGTAGGGGGAAAGAAAAAAAGGGGGAAAAAATCATTAAGGGCTTGAGTATCCTAGAAGGCACAGAAGCATCCCATGTTATTTCATGTAGATCTGCCTAATGTAGGGACAATTAGCTTTAAGCAGAGTGGGTATGGACCAGTCCACTGGATGTTGGGACTGGGATTCAGTCTCCAGCCCTGCTTCAGCTGGCAGCATAGGCACAGCCACGGAAACTTTCAGTGAATTGCCAGGAGAAGCTTCCCCCATGTCTAAGTCATGTCTGCCAGCTCATCTCCCTGCTGGGAGGATGCTGAAGATCAGGAAGGGCACGAGCACTGTGTTGCCTCCAGGTGAGCAAGAAGCTTGTATAAATACCGGCTCCCATTGTACAGCATGCAGGCACATGCATGTGTGGTGTGGCTGGGAGCAGAGCTGACATCTCCTTACTCTGCTGTGTCCACATGAAGGTGGACCCCTGAAAATCCCAGTTTCCTCCTGTGTTTTTCCTTTGCTGTGCAAGAGGACAATGCAGCCAGCAAGACAGCTCACTTCTCAGGTTAAAATAACTCAGTTCTGCATCATGTCTTTCTTATATTTTATCAGCTTCCTATCTGAATGCCTCATTAACACAGACAAATAGATTATAATGCCTCCTAGGCAAGCTTCATCAGAAATCCCTGAAACAATCAAAAACATGGGAAAACAATTCATTGCATTTGATGCATTAGTTCTTGGAATTGCAGCTATATTAGGCAATACATCTTCGTTCACTCACATTAAGCTAATTGACTGCATATTTATTGCGCGCTGTTCTTCAGCATCCAGGCAAAATCGAAGAAGTCTGTTTCACTACAGAGATGGTAATTTTGCATAAGAAATATGGACAGGTTTGCATCAGACTATTAATGCTATTCCATTATTCAACACCAGAACTAAAATTAGAAGTCACCTCAACAACCAGAGGCATATTTTATCTTCAAGGTATGAGCCTGAATTAGCACAGACCTCTGCCTCCTGCCAATAGCCCTTAACTCTAGATAGGCTCTTCTGCAGCAGGATCATTGGCATGAGAGAGCCATGTGAGACTCAGACTAACTCTTATGTTTGTATCTTCCTGTTTAAATACTGAAGGGTCACCAGAAGTCACACTCCATCTGCATCCATTTGCTATGTGCTGGAAAAACATGAGCATCCAGATATGATATTTCATAAACATTTTTAATAGCAAATCTGTTACTGGTACCTGTTTGAAGGAAAATGGAGTCAAACCCACCTGCAGAATTGATTGAGCTCACTGCAGAAGCATCAGTGCTTTCCTGAGGCCCTCATTAAAATAATTCAGCACCTTTCCCCTGCTGCGTGGCTGAGAATTAGGGAGCTCCTAGCACAGAGCTCCTGCTGTAGCTCATCTGCACATTCTAATAACAGCCAAAGCGTTGTTGTGCAACAGACACAGACCAGTCCATTAGGAGGCTTTTTAATAGGCCATATGTAAGCAGCACTTGGACAGATGTAAAAATTCCCTCTAGACTAATGCTGTGTTTTAATTACCTTTAATCTGCAAGGACATTGCCACTTGAATGGGATACTGGGCACCTTGAAGAATGCAATAAACCCAAGCAGAGCTCTCTGTTTTAGCCTCTATATGCTGTCTGAGACATGAAAGTGTAAGAGAAAGGGTAAAAAAAAAAAAATCGTAATTCTGATATGAAATCCTCAAATGCTCCTCCTGTCTGTACTGATAGAGTGGTTACTTCATGTCTAAAGCCCAGGCCAGCTTTTCCCCAACTCAGCTCAGAGGCTCGAAGATGGTGAAGAAGGAAAAAATACTTAAGTCTGGACCATGGACTTGTCTCCTCATTGGTGGGGAGCACAGCCCAGCGGTGGCTGCCCACAATGGGGGCATCATGCAGGGTGGCCCATTGCCGTGGAGGAGCAAAATGCTCTGTCTCAGACATATTTCTTTTCCATGGGCTGTAGTGCATGCTTCACTCAGAAGCTGCTGAGACATCTCAGCTGAGGTGAAGGGAGTCTCCCCAGCTGTGGGCAGCAGCCAGGGCTGATTCCTGGGAGCTGGGGCACAGCTGCCCTTGTCACCGGCACTAAACACACTGGGGTGACAGCCAGGCCTTTTCTTTCTCAGCATCTGAGTGCAGCCAATGAATTTTCACCCAAATCAGCCTAATCACATCCATATGTATTGCCTGCAAAAATAAGGCAACACCTCCTTATCTGCTTCAGATCCTAGGGGGCTGCCAATACCATGCTGCTGTCGCTATGGTTTCTCCATGATCTCTGCACTCCTTGGGCTTCTGCCAGATCTACCTTCTACCATTAAAAGAGACATTTGGACTTCTTAATACGAAAAAGAAATTGTATCATTGGGAAGTCTGCTTGCTGAGCATGGTTGAGATCAAACCACCAAGGTCTTAAAGGCTTGTGGAAGGGCTCGGGCTCTGAGCCCCAAACAATAGGCACAATACTTTCCCTGCTCTGGGATTTATTTGCAGGAGTGGAAGGAAGTGTCAGCTGCAGGACTGGAGTCTGTAACTCACCTCACTGCCCCTGCTGGGGAGAGCATAGTCCCTTCTTCTCTGAGCTGCTCCCAGAAAAGATATTTGTTGATATTGGCTTACCATCCCAAGGCGTAAAATTACTATGAAATGTTTACAAGGCCCATTTGAAACCTGAGAAGAGGATGTTTTTAGTAATGTGAAAAGAGCCAATTACCTTAGAAGAGAAATATTCCAGCTTTTGGAATTAATTACTACTTCCCAGTAATGCAGGCTTGCGCAATTTCCCAGACAAATACATTTTAATGGAAATATTGTGCACAGGTCAAGAGCAAAATATAGTTGCTGAACCACAAGCCCACAAGCTTGGGAACATGGGTACCTCTGCCCAAACACTTGCCCAGCAGAGCCCAAAGGATGAGGCATGGGGCTAAAGCAGCCATCCCTACACAACAGCTCACACCATGAGGGTCTCTGGTGAGGATTGTTCCTAGGGCTGGTTATTTTCTGTCACAAAGGAAAAACATGGATAACAAACAACCAGGTGCATTTTTCAAAACAGCAGCTGTGACATCTATGAAGTGTTATAATCATAATGCAAAATTCACTGCATAGCTTTTCAGTTGTAAATTAAGTATCACAGGGCACTGAAATGAAAGCTCAATCTCTATATCCTGATTTTTCTTTTGGTAGTGTGGGAAGGTAGTGATCATGCTCCACAACATACACTGGCATAACAAGTCACAATATACATTTATAGTTCTTTCAGTCAAGAGCACCAAGCATTCAATGTAGTAAGAAAACTTCATGAACCAATTCTCTCAAAACCATTTTCAATAAAAAGTTTTGCTTTCTCCTTATTTTTAGATCGGTGAAATGAGGAGCATGGTGGAAGAGCAAGTCTGAGAACCAACAGAGAAATCTGAATTGTCAATTACCCCAGATCCAAGCTGAGCTGCTATTTTGTGAGCCACATTCTACTCATAACAAGCTTTTCAGGGATGTCTCTGTGAAGGTAGCTCGGGGAGACAGCTCTTTGGAGTGTTGCATGCAGTTCAGTGCAGTGACCCAACAACAGCAACACCCTCAAAGTTACTGCTCCTAGAAGGACAATGGACTTAGGATCCTCACTTCAGGAGAAACTGAAGAGATCTTGCTTCTGTATTGGTGTGAATCATCAGTGGTCATGTGCCCAGTGCAACTGCCACAAAAGGTCACCTTTGCCTAAAGGACTTTATTCTGAATCTGTTCAGACCTTCCATTCACCTAAAGCCAATGAAGTCCTTCAGGAACAAAATCATTTTACAAGAGGTTCAGGCATGGGATGCAGATTTCTTTCTAGTCATGCATCCATCCAAACCTCAAACACTTTTGTTCCCTGTGTGAAGCTTGAACCTAGCTCTTGTCCATGGTGTGAACACAGCCCTTATTCACAGTCTGTCTTGTCGATGCTCCTTCATATGAACACACCACAGGGTACAGCAACCATTTCCTGTGCTGAGAGCCAAGTCCCTATTAAGAGACAGTGAGGAAGCCACTTGGGTCCAGGTCCTCAAGTGGGGCAGAAAGTAAAGGGGACATTCATAAAGCTATCTCTGTCTAGGGATGTGCAGCTCCTGAGCTGAAATGCACAGAGAAGGTTGATGGCAGCTGCTATTTTAAAATTCATGAAGTCTTAAAGAATTATTGGATGATTTCAGAGCTTGGAGGTAAGCAGACAAAATAGTCCAACAGGGGGGAGATTCTGATGTAGTAGCAGCCATAATAGTGTGTGATGCCACACACATCCCTGCTTCTGAAAACCCACTCATCCATCTTGTCAGGGAAAATTGCTGTGATTCTGTTTCATAGCGGAGGTGGTGGGAGGAAGGAGGCAGATGCATATTTTCCACTGATCAAGGAGAAAGGCCAGGCTATGCACCACTTATACTCCTGAAACCCCCCCGTGTGAAGGGCTTAGAGACTGGGGATGGCAGGTATGCAGTAGTGAGGGCATAAGTGGCCATGGCCCAGGAGAAACAAGGTTTTGGAGCTCCTCTGCTAGCATGTGAGAGACGTTTTGCCCACCCTGCCCTGGTGTGCCCCTCTTTGGTCACTCAGGACTGAAGAAAATGCTGGGGTAAAATGAGCTGGGAGCCAGCAGGTTCTTCCTGTGCTTTGCCTGTCAGCTCAGGGTTGAACATTTCTGGGTGAGAGTGGATCTATGCCAGCCAGGGGAAATCAGACAAACAGCATAAATGCCTAATTTATGTACCTGTACCCAAAAGGGCTATCCAGAGTGGCTCAATGCAGCTGCTGTCTTAGGTTGGAGGCAGATCAGAGGAGCCCTCCCTCCCTGCCATGGGCAGGCTCTACTCAGCCAAATTTCCCATTACATCCCTGAGGGGCTCATCCTGCTCCTGACATGTGGCTGAAGCAGCCCAACAGCATGAGAAGCATGGGGTGGAGACAGGAGGGTTCGTGCCTTGCCCTGAATATGGGTGCCGATGTAGAAAGAGCCATCTCTTTAGTTTCTTCCCATGAGAGAAAGAGATGGGAAAACTGTCTGCATTTATCCTCCTGATCCTGCCCATCCCTGCCCCTCAAGTGCCCTCTGGCTCCGGCACAAACTCACTCCCTGTACCTCAGTGGGGGATGCAAACTCCTGCTTTGCCAGGGGCAGTGGAAGGCACCCAAGTCAGTGCTTAAGGTGGTTTTTCACCTGGCTAGTGAGAAGCTTAGTGAGACACAGACAGGTCCAGCACACATTGCCTGCCCCTTTAGCATGTTTTGTACCCATGTGAGCAACGAAAATCTTTAGCAACTTGCTTAGTGAAACTCTGTACTGGATACATGAGTAGGAAATCATTTCCAAAGACAAAACCTACAGGTTAAAAAACCAGCCAAAACTGTTGTTTTTTTGAGTGGTATTTTCTCTTGGAAGTTATTTGTTATCCTGATTTCAGGATGGTGAAACGTTCCACAAGTATTCCACTAGTGATTTTTCAATTCCTCTTCAAATTTCCCCATGGATGTACGGCCGTTGTGGTGAGTTCAAGCCTGACAGGGATGCGCTCGTTCTCACCAACGCCATCCCCCTGCTCCCTTCAAACCCAGAGTCCTGGGCCTGGCAGAGTAACTCTCGCAGCGAAGAAATATTTAACATGTGTTAAATATTGTACTAACATGGTTTAACAGTACTTTGATTTGTCCAGGCTGTCACCATGCTTTTGACATGAATTAAGTCCAAGAATTTTGGACCCAGCATAGTCTTTACCTTGCTCAGTCACCCTTCCCTCAATTACCACATCAGGAAGACTCATCTGCAGATAAAGAGTAAAGGTGGCCCAGGAAGCTTCAATTCCCAGGGGTCAGAAACAACAGGGACTGCCCACTAACTGCAAGGCATAGCACTTACCTCCCTGTCCTAACACAAGGGAAGAAGAAAGTGGTCTTTGCACTTAATTTACGAGATTTTATAAAATAAAATCTTACTGGAGTTGCGCTTGAGTGAGGGCAGCAAGTTTCCCCTGCACAGATTAATCCACTTCCACACTTTCTACTCAGCATGGAGCAGTTTTATTTCTTACATACATAATTCAGAGGCATACTGGAAGGGAAAAACCTACATTCCATGCTCAGACATCCAGCAAACAGCTAATAAAACCCGTTCTAGTATGGTTTAGAGCTCATGTGAAGTAAGAGTAAAGTCTGACCCGTTTCCAAAGCTACAAAATTGCCCTGGGGAAGATAAAGGTGTGATTCCTTTTAAATGTAGCTATTTTCTGTCCAGGGAACCTACGCATCAGTCTTTCCTATCATACATCTCCAGAGAAAGCAACAGCCATCCCACTCACTCCTCTGCTGTGGATTGCTCAGCACTTTGTTCCTCAGTAATCTGTAGGAGAAACTCAACCCTCCTGTTAAATGCTTGGGGCTCAAATGATTAATTCTGTAGAACAGATCTCTAAAGCACATCAGAAATTGGAGCTCATTCCTAACAGCCTATCAGCATTCAGGCTATTACAGGTGCAAGCAAAACAGCAGCTTTAAGGGAGTAAAGCAGTACTGCTATAATCAGAATTCGTACAGACGCTTTTATATGTTCATGTTTAATAGAGCTTTTTTTTTGTGTCTTACAAAGTTTTCCACCAAGGGCTTTCCAAGCATTCTATATAGGCAGGTGATTTACATCATTAACAATCCCATTTTACAAACAGGAAATTGAGGCCTCAAAAGAAAATCATATGATAGCATAATACAGAAAATCCCAGCCCACCCAAAAAATAAATGGAATCAAAGTCTCCTGGCAAAAGTCCCCTTTCCAACTACCTCTATTTAGTTGCTATGCAGCTTTTTGTTTCTTTTTGTGCAAAAATAACCAAACCAGTCAAATGAGAGAACAGCAAGGAAATTGCAAGCTTTGACATACTTACTTCTACACTGCTGGCATTAGTACAAAAATAAAGATTTTTATTAACTAAACTAGTTTACAAAAATAAATTCTATTGAGTCACACAGGATCTCATTGAGAAATTTACTTGACTTTGGAAGATAAAGCCTGTTTGAAACGTCTCTTTAGATCTTGCATGTTGGGAGATTTGGGTCGAGGGATGATGGATGACCGCCTCCTGTCCGTGCTGCCGGCGTGCTGTAGTTTGCTGACCTCCTTGCAAAGATACTGAAAGACATCACAGACGCCTTGGGAGTCCTCACTGGTGGAGATTTCCAAGAACAAGCTGCCCAGTTCATTTGCCAGCTGTAGTCCCTCTTTCGCCTGCACTTGCCTGGCATGGAGGAGATCTGCTTTGTTCCCCACAATGATGATGGGAGTCCTGGCATCGGGGTGGACCTTGCGGATGTGCTGGTAGAGAGGCTGGACTGACTGGTAGCTGCTGTGGTCTGTGATGGAGTAGACCAGCAGGAAGCCCTCTGCCCACTTCACACACCTGGACAGGGAGTCCAGCACCTGCACACAGTCTTCCTGCACCTGCGGTACAACAGAGAGCACAGATTTGGCATTGGCTGATGGAAGTATAAAGCCTGTACCACAGCACCGTCAAACGAGTCGAAAGCGAATCCTGAGCTCTGTCTCAGGAAACGAAGTCTGGACACGCAGGAAATTTGGGCTCAATAGCCAAGCCGCCTTTGGGTGGCAGAGAAGAACCGACTGATCCAAACTATCTCCGTACCTGGATGCATCCCGGCGTGTCTTGGATCTCTACGGCAACGTGGTCGCCGTCCAGATGGACCAGCCGGGAGTAGAGGTTGCCTGGGGAGCAGAGAGCCGTGAGCCGCCGGCCGCGGGGCCCAGCGCGCCCGCCCCGCCGCTCCCCGCCTCACCTGTGTTGGGCTCGTAGTCGCCGATGAAGCGCTTGGTCAGGAACCGCACGATCATGGCTGAAACACAGAGCGCCGCGTTAGGCGGGACGGACGGACGGACGGACGGAAGGAGAGGCAGGGGAAGGGGACGGACAGCCCCGCACTCACCGCTCTTGCCGACACCGCGGGCGCCCAGCACGGCCAGGCGGACCTGGGCGCCGGGCGGCCCCGGGGGACACTCGGCGATGGGCGCCAGCAGGAAGGGCTGGGACATGCTCGGCAGGCGCATGGGAGAGGCGGCTCGGCAGCCGAGGGACTCGGCGGGGTTCCGCTCGGCTCAACCCGGCCGGCAGCGCCCGGAGCAGGCGGCCCCGGCGCATTTTAAAGGCTCTGGCGGCAGCACCGCCCGCGGGGCCGGCCCGCTCCCCGCGGCACCGCCCCTTCCCCGGGCGGCACCGCCCCCGGCCCTCCACCCCGACCGTCCCCCGGCAGCCTTCTCCGCGCTTGCCCCTCACTGGCATCCCCTCACTGGCGTCCCCTCACCGGCGTCCCCTCGCTGCCCCCCCGGCTTGCGCCCCTTCCCCTTTCTCCAGCCCTCCCTGCTCCCGGGGTGTGCGGTGGCCCCGGCGGGAGCAGGCACCGGGGCTGGGGGACAGCCTGGACAGGCCATCCAGCCTGCGGCCCAGGTCTGGGACAAGCACCTGCTGGGCATCCCCCCAACCCAAGGCAGGGGGGCAGATGCCAGCACAAGCCTCCCTGGGCTTGGGATGTGCACCTCCACAACCCACACCAGCCCCAGCTGCAGCAGGCTCTGGCTTTGTGCACCACCCTCCCTGCCATCAGGGACTCCAGTCTTGAAAGAAAGGAAAATATTTACTCTTTTACCTCAGACTTACTTTGTTTCCCACACATCCTGAACGCATCCCTCTACAGCCAGTGTTGAAAACCTAGCTTGTGGATCAAGCAACAGCCAGCCCTGAAACCTAAGCAGTCTTGATTGGGCACTTAGGGTTTTTGAAGTAGAAAGGTTTCAAAGAAGAATGGTGCTCCACTAGGGGCTGCCCGTAAATGAGCCTCAGACCTGCAAGCAGCTGTGTGGATGTTTCAGTCTCCACAAACCACTGCCCTGGCTCCTGCTTCTGCTGCTTTGCAAACGTGTAAGTGCTTAAATAATCCGTTCAGAGGCTGCTTTAATTTTTATCAGGGAGATAGCACATGCCAGCAGGACACAACATGGAAGAGGACAGTGGACGGTTCTTTAAAGGACTGATCTCATGGCAGGGAGGGATGGAGCCACTGTGAGAGCTGCTGGACCCTGGATGTGGGGTGGATGCCCAAAGGGAGTCCAGGTGACCCTGGATGCTCGAACACAGGCAGCTGAGTTAAGACAATACTAATTAACATTAGTTAAAGTAGTACCTGCAGAAAAGCATGGCAGAAGAAACACTGTTGATTACTTGTATTACTCTAGTTCTTAAGAACCCCTATGGTAACACCAAGGCCCCTTTCAACTTCCAAAACCTATTGTCTCTCAAGTTTCTATTTCACTCTCCATCATGCCAGCAAGCTCTTCTCTTTTGGGCAACAAGATTTTCTCTTGTATCACTAAAAGCTTTCAGTTTCCAGAGGCTTCTGCTATTGTCATCTGCTCCTATTGTCAGGGCTTCACTTGTCTTTGGCCTCACAGTGCCACCAGCAGCTATTTTTATACATTTCTTTACAAAAGAGCTATCAGAGTATGTTCAGCATACCTCTGAAAGAATGCTACTGACACAAATCTGTTCCAGGCAGATGATTCCCAGGCACTGAGCTGTGAAAGCAGTATTAAACAACAGCCCTGGTCAAACCTTGAGGAGCTGCCCCATTCTGGGCAGCTCAAGCTGCCTTGCCTGCTGATAAGGGCATCCCCAAAGGGCAGATGGGGATGGTCAAGCAGAGATAACATGGCCCAAGCCCAGGTAGGATATCTAGTGGAGGAATTAATATCCAGGGTGCAATGGACTATGCCTCCATCAACACCTATCCAGTTGCAGCAGGAGCAGCTCACTAAACTGAAGCAGTTGGGGTTTAGATTAGCTGTCCCCGTTCTGCAGACTCAGCACCCCTGGGAAGTGTGGGCATCAAAGCTATTCCATGGGGCCTTTCGCAGTTCTGCAGGTCCCACTTGGAAGTGCCACGCTCTACTTTCACCCACCCTTTGCAGATGGCCTATGGCACTATCCCTCAGTCCGTCACTATCCCTTTCCCACAGCAACACTGCCCAGTGCCAGGTTTGTCATACTGCTGTCTAACACACCTCCCTGTTCTTGGGGCAGAGAGTAGGTGGCTTACTCCTGTGACAGCAGCAGGGAGGACATCAAGAGCCTCTGGAGCTTCATCTTTTTTGTGTTCCTAAGCTATATGGGTGCTGCTGGTGGATGATGCTCCTATCCCATGCCTGAGCAAGGATGGTTATGTGACCATAAATTCCCACAGCTGTAACTTGGTTCTTACACAGAGCTTTGTAATGCATCCACTGAAGCAAATGCATGGACACCTCACAATCTGTCTTCCATACCACCCCCCTCAGCATTCCAGGGACAGTTGGTATCTTCTTCCCATTCAGGAAGACCATTTGCAGCCACAGAGTGTCCCTGCACTGCGGGAGACATTACCTGCACCCGCCAGGAGCTCCTACCCAAGGATGGGCCCGATTTTACCACATCTTTTTCATGACACAACCTGAACTACAGAAACCCACAGTGCCTTGCAGTCTCTGCAAGGACAGGGTGAGCCTGCCCCAGCATAGGGAAGGCCACTCTCTCTGGCAGGTGTGTGCACCAGCTCTTGGCATCCCCTAGATATCATCCCCTGCTGACACTCCAGCACAGCATCTGGATCTGGGATGCCAGCCATCTTTTTGATCATGAGGGCCATGAATATGCTGAGTCCACAACTGCACTGAGAAGGACAAAAGAGAGAACATCAAGACTGTTGGCTCCTTCCAACACACACAATGGGAATATTATAAAATCCCTTGCCCCAGTCAGGTGTGCACCCTCCTGGGGTCCTCAGCCTGCAGCCCCTCTGCACAGACACAATTCCTCCTCCTCCTCCTTCCTAGTCCTTTCTGCCCTTTCACTGACCCTCTCAGCTGAACACTGCCTAGAGAGTCCTCAAGAAACCTCAAATCCTGGTGTTGCCAATATGGTAAAAAAGATGAAGCCGACAGCTTTCTTGCTGCTTCTCTAGGAGACCACAGGAGATTTTGCCAGGGCTTTTGGCAGAGAACCAGCTGTAAAGGTTTGTGGCACTAAAGGAGCCTCAGGAGTGCAGAGAACTGGTTACAGCTTATGGGTTAGTGTGTAAAACCCCTTCTAGGGTAAGTCAAAACTTGTGACTCCAAACCTGTTAAGGAAACATGCTTCATGTTTCAAGCTCATGACTGATGTCCCGACAGGCAGTTCTTCAGCTTTTCCCAATTCACAGATCTCCCTCTTTCGTCAGGATTGTGCAAAAACAGGGCAGCCGAGCACAGGAAGCAAACTTCAGCAGCAGGTACTGAGATCTGTTAAGTGTCTGGGCTGTGCTTCTGCAAACCTGATGACCATGAAAACCCCCACTGTACCGAGTGCAGTGGACAGACAGGTTACACATCTTAGTTAATTTGTCCTGTTTCCAAACATTAAAAATCAAAAAAAGGTTATCCCCTTCCTGTACAAACCCAGTTCATTTTCAGCCATTTCTGGGAATCCTGACCAAGGAAAGCATTCCCTCCCTCTCTTCCCAACCCACACAGGGCTTCCAAATATGCATTTAGGACCAACTACCGTTGGCATAGCGACCTTAAAAACACTTTTACTAAATAAATTGAAAGTGTTGCAACACTGTGTCTGTGGGAGCACAGCTCTTAAACACCACCACTGTAATTAATGCTGTCCAGTCTTACTATTCCAAATTGTTCAAAATAGGTTCAAAAGTTCAGAACTATGTCCCACTTATGATGTTAATCATTCCATCACGCTGCTACAGCTAATCCACCGTGATTTTGACAAATGAGTACAAACCAAACATGGAACCAAAAGAGCTTGGACATGCACGCATGAGAAGCAAATTTAAAATGCCACCACCAAAGTTTGTATCCAATAGTCTCCTACTTAATTCCTACAAAGCCTAGTGGAAAATGATGCTTATCATGGGAGGCAAATACCAATTTTAAATAGCTGTGGAAACTGACACGCCAAAGAGGTTGATAAAGCTCTTAGTACACTAATCTTGCTGCTCCAATAAAAGTTCCTTGACTATAAAGGCCAAGCGCATAAGGTGCAATAGTGAGGGCTTCAGGATATGGTGGTGCACTCCACATCCAACACCTAGTGTCAAAATACAGCTCTACTGTCATGGATCAGTCTGCTAAGGGGCAAACTTTGCTGCATCTCCTTCAAGTCACTTCCAAAATCATTCCATCTATACAGCTAGCTCTTCGAGATGGCAGCTTGGAGAAACTTCAAATGTAACAATCTGCTCACTGGAACTCAAACTCCAGCACTTAGTGCCCATCACCCTTAAATACCAGTCCAAGCCAGACTGAATTCAAGGCCTGAAACCTACATTCTATGGGAATGGGAATACCCACAATCGAGAGCTAGGTAAAAAGCAAACCTCATCATCTCTCCATTTCTTACTCCCACACTTACCAGCTGTCCTGCTCAGCAATTTTCAACCATGAACACTTACAAACAGCTTGAGGTCAGTTCCTTCTCTCGTATTTTTCTCTCTCTACATGTGAACAGTTTTACATCACTTACTGAAGACAGCTGATCAATGCCTCACATGACACTTCCCTGTATCTACAACACAATTAAGCTTGAGATCATGTATTTTCAAGGCTAACCAAGCAGGTTACCTTCAGCAGTCCCTACCAAGCTTCATGCTGTTTCAAACAAAACTCACTAAACCAGCATGGGCTAGTGAACAGTCAGCTGAAGACCCTTCATTTAAGAAACTGCACAGGTAGCACTGGGCTTTTTTGAGAGATCAGCAAATGTGTGATGACAGGAGTTCATTAGTACATTCAACAGGCATACAATAAACATATAACATGCAAGTTTTTAGCTGTGTGAGCCAATTAAAATGCTAAAAATCAAAATACAAAGACTGGCAGTTTTGGAATTAAAGACTTGTTTCTAAAGACCTATTATTATATAAGAATGCTTGTTGGCATGTGGGGTGCTCTAAACATCAATGGTGGAACACCAAAATCTGCCCACAGACATTTCTCTAGAGGTTGTTTTCAAAAATGGTTTTGACACTTCCTTGGTATTCATGAGTCTCCTTAGCCAAAACCTGGTATCAATGACATCTGAAGCCCATTATCTTTTTTAGTACCAAAAAAAAAAATCAAACCTTCAAGTGGCACTGGACAGTTCTTGGTACAAGTTCACAGTTTGCTGGTGAAATATTCCATGTCCTCTCATGTTACCTCATGATCATTACTACGCACTAGAAAATTTCAGTGTTCCCAGCATTTATCATCTATATAAATTACTAAACTCGTCAGCAAAGCTGCAGATGATTTAAATGACTAAGCAGCACGGTAATGGAAGCTAAATAAATAAACTTCAATAAAAGGTTTCTAAAGCATCTGTTCAAACAAAAAAAAAACCCCAAACCCGACTAAATGAATCAGCCACAATCACATACACTTGTCCAAAACCAGATCTTAAATTTATTTTTTCAAATGTGCATTATGCCATGAATTCATACGGAATTGGCTCTAGCAGCTCTGGATCCTTGCCATTAGTTCTCACGAAGTGTGCTTCTCTTGGTGGAGCAGGCTGTAAACAGAAAAATAAAAAACAGAAACTCATGGCACTACAGCTCAAAAGCAACCTTTCAGAAAATAACATTTTGTCAACCATTTATCACCTTATCATATAAACATTACAGCAATTTTACCATTCCTAGTCTCATAAATTTGATTCAAGGAGTAGCAGTAAGAAAATGACCTGCTAGAAAGTGTGCCTGACTTGCTGCTGATTCAAAAAACCTATGCTCTAATCTCTGCAGAGATTAAACCAACCCAACCCAATGGAGTGATGTATCCTGCAACTCCAGAAGCAATAGCCATTATCTCTTCTCTGAAGTCTAGTTATTAATTCTTTCCTTCAAGGGTTACAATAGAACCTGTTGCAATTAAAAATTCAACTAAACCAAAGACTCTAGTGACCCTAGAAACCATTCAGAGCTGCTGCTGCAGATTAGCAACAGAACAGGAAGCATCCATCCCTTTGTTCACAGCTACAACTACAATTTTCATCGGGCACAGAGCAGTTCTGCTCAGGTACCAAATATCCCAGACAATCCAGATGCAGATGCACTGCATGCGGCCAGTCTACTCCAAGAATTAAGTAACCTCCTGCAGAAGGGTTGTGACCCAACAGAAACATTACCTGACGCTTCAGTTGAACCCAAATGCCTTTTTCTTTTGCTTCCTTTTTCTTCCTTTCGTTTTCCTTCACACGCTGCAGAAAGCTGTCTCTGCTCTTGGAATGTTTAATATGCTCAATACGCACATTAATTCTCTTGGCCAGAATCTTGCCCCTGAGAAAGAGAGTCAGTTTTCAATCTGCACTTGAAAAAGGTCTCTTTAAATCAAGACTTACAGTTCTCACAGAAGGAACTCCATAAACTCAATTACAGGTAATTTTTCTTTAAAGGGAAATACCTCAAAACACAGCTGCAGATGCACACCAGATATAGCTTATACATAATGAAAAGCTTATTAATATATAACAGGGTAATACATAATGATGTGCTGACAATTTCAAATTGTAATTGTGGAGAATACGTCATTTTAGCCTCTTAGCCTACACACAAGTCATTTGATTACCAATGCACAGCAGTCCAGCTTCTGGAACAAAAAAACCGACTTGTCTCTTTTTGACTGAACTGTACAAAATACAGCTGGATAGAGCTACAAACTAGTATTTAAAAAGGGCTTCAATGCCAGCACACTGGCTGAAAACCCCTGCTAGGTAATGTGACTTAAGTGCTGTTAAGGAAAACAAGAACTGTTTCCTCTGACAGGATCCAAGTCAAATGAGTGTCATTTGCTTGGGTTATAAAAAGGAAATACACTTTACCCACCTTGAATGACCAATCAAGACAAGAACTGTCTAACTGGCAAAGTGAAAGGAGGGTGCAATTACAGATCAACTTTCTCAAATACCAAGTTTCAATACATGGAATTTCATTACTTACTTGACCTGCTTGTTAACAATAATGCCCACAGCATGCTGAGTAACATTATATACCCTTCCAGTCTTCCCATGGTAACACTTGTGGGGCATGCCTTTTTGAACAGTACCCATACCCTGTTAAGTAGTAAAGAAGGGGGAAAAAAAAGGGAGGGGGGAAAAATGTAGCATCAAGGATTTTTCTTTCAGAAGTAATTGCAACTATACATTTCAAATGATTTGAGAATAATTTTAAAATATTCCCATTTTATCTTAAGGTTGGAATTTATAACCATTGTGCATCTGAAGACTACCAAATTTTGCTATGTCAAGTCTGGCTGCTTTCAGTGTCGGTGAAATGATTGATCACTTTGCTTACAGAAAGAGCAAGCAATCACGAGAGACATTCATCATCAAGCTCCAGTGCATTAAGAAGTGTCAATTCTGAACAGTATATTCTCCAAGAGTCAAACAACAAACAAGGAAATTACATACCACCTCTGCGTGACTGTTACAAGAACGTGGCATTTCAAATGAAACCAAAGGATTCAACAAAGTAGGAATCCTTAGAGAAAGGCTTTCAAATTCTCTACAAGTTAGTTATGAAAGTACAACAGACTTTAAAAGAAATTCTAAAAAATACCAAGTGATAGGAAAGGCTTTTTCACTTTTCCCCCCGTATTAATATATATAATGTATCCTCACATTTATTTCTTGGCTTATAATTTTAAAATAGCTTTGCAATGACATATCTATGAGCTGCCCAACCATAAATATGGCTCATCTGAAGAACAGGCCCAAGTCGGGCAAAATAGAACATCTACTAAAGTGACAGCTGAGCTTCCTCTGAAAGTAGCGGAATAGCCAACCCAAACATTAGACATGGCATATTTCACTCACATTTTTCCGCTGAACACACAGTAACGAGGCACAGCCAAATTATATGGATCTACAAAACCCCACGTACAGCAGCACATGACAGTGAAGTATTACTACTGGTCTGGCAGCACTGTCATTCCAATATTGCTCCAAAAGCAAGCAGCAGGCACTTGTGTTGACGTACATGACCCCAGTAACAAAACAGTCCACCCCAAGGAACTGGGACTGCAGAAGACTACACTGCTTCAGCTTTTAGTTACACAGCACTGCAGGAAGTACCTTGATATCAACTATGTCACCCTTCTTATAGATCCGCATGTAGGTAGCCAGAGGGACAACTCCTGTTAAGAGATACAAATTTGAATACTTAGGAACCCCAGAATTTCACATTCACACATAAAAAAGAATGGGGGGCACAGATCATGCATTTGATACAATTTTCCTAAATACCTCAAAAATCAAACAATCTTTTTCTTTTTTAAAGCAGTAATTACACACTTCACACACTTCAAATTTTTAAAATACCCAACTAAGAAAAAACAGATTTGTGCTCCTAACGCCAAAGTTGAAGTGACGTTAAACTATTTGTCATTATAAATGCAACTGCTTATTGATCAGAGGAAAAAGACCTGTGTATTTTAAGTAAGTGTTGAAATATTTTCTTCACCTTCAAATTATTTTCAGGCACTGACAGAATTAGCACTGTTACTACTATCAAGCAATCAGAATAACAATGCATTTGCAGTAAGAGCTCAGAGTACATCTGCGTATGGCCCTACAGTTTTTGGCCCAAGTTGTCAGGAATCCTTTGATATAAGGCCTTGTTTCACAAACAGTCCTCAGGGACTACAAATGTCCATCAGGTCAGTAACTCAGTGCAGTGCTGGCACTGTAAGGTAAGGCACACTCACCATGCTTGCGGAACGGCCTTGAGAACATATAACGCGTTCCCCTCCTCTTTCCCTTTGTGTTCGTCATTTTGGCTGATTACTGTAAAAATAAAGGCAAATTATTCATAAGTTCACTAAAAAGTTTATGGAATTTTCAGGTATTACAGATTAATGGAGTCTTTAAGCCTACTGAGAATGACACTACTTCAATCCAAGCAATAGTATTCACAGAGGCATCCAAAGAAATCAGTGCTTATAGGACCACAGGTTAACTTAGGTTAGAACGGATGCTAGCAAGGCACTCCGTTTAACTCCTGCTTACAGCAAGGTCTACTATGAGATCAAACCAGGCTACTCAGAACTTTGTCCAGTCAGGTCTCGAAACCTTTCAAGCATCAAAGAATATTCAGCATTGGAAGAAACCCACAAAGCTCACCAACTCTTAGCCCAGTGCAGGACACCTGAAGAGTTACACCATGTACCTGAGAGCATTGTTCAGAAGATTCTTGAACTCTGTCACACTAGTGCTGTGACCACTTTCCTCGGGAGCCCATTCCAGTGCTCAACCACCCCCTGGGTGAAGAACTTTGTCCTGATAACCAACCTAAACCTCTCCTGACACATCTTCATCCCACTTCCTCAGGTCCTGCCACCGGTCACCACAAAGATCAGTGCCTGCCCCTCCACTTCCACTCATGAGGAAGCTGTAGCGATAAGGTCTCCCAAGAGACCTCAGATGCTCCTTGTATGGCTTTCCCTCTGGACCCTACTGCACAGCCTCCCTGGGCAGCGTGTCTGGAGGCCTGGCTGTCCCCGTGAACAATTCTCCCCTTCTACCCAGTCTGAGCTTCTCCTTCTGACTTCAGCTGATTGTTTTACGCTCCTTTCACGTGCCCTGGCCAGGCACCAGGATACATCCTCTTGACCGTGGCGTTGTGAGGTATCCTCCAAAGAACCTCTGCCCCGTTCCGTCAGCCTCTCCTTACAAGACATCCATAAGGCATGATCTCCACCACCTCATTTATCGGCCACTATTACGCCTGACACAAGGCTCACATGCTCCGCAGGCCGATGGGGCCACGGGGCCCCGCCATCCTGAAGAGCAATCCCGGCCGCATTGGCTGCCCCGGCATCCTGCCGGCGGCCGCGGCGTGACCGGGCCCGGCGCCACGCGCTGCGGCCNCCCATCAGAGCCGGCGGACCCCACCCGCCCCTGCCGGCAGCACGACCCCTCCGGCCGCGTCCCCGCTCCTTGTCCCAGTCCCCCCGCGCTCCCGCCGCGTCCCGCCGCGTCCCCCCGGAGCGGCGGAGGGGCCCGGGCGCTCACCGTGCGTGCGCACAAAATGGCGCCCCGGCTCCAAAAGAACGGGGGGCGGTGCCGCGCCCGCCCTTAACAGCGGGGCCTTCGCGGGGCTGCCCGCGCCGCGCCTGACGGGAAGTGCCGCCGCGGCGCCCGCCCGCCCACGGGAGGGGAATGGCCTGGGGGCGGCGACCCTCGGGATGCTGATCCCGAAAAACAGCCGCCGCACAAGCCTGACCTTTTGCCTAAGCAGGGACAAACGCCGGGGCTTCACGGCTCTGCATGTGTTTTCATGGCAATGGGCAGAAACCGATGCACAGGAAGTTCCAACTGAACTTCAGGAAGAGCTTCTTAACTGTGCGGTGACCACACACTGGAACAGATTGTCCGGAGAGGAGGTGGAGCCTCCCTCACTGGAGATACTCAAGAAGTGTCGGAACACAATCGTGTGCCATGTGCACATGTGCTGGAGCAGGGAGGCTGGACAGATGGCCGCGTGTGGTCCCTTCCAGCCTGACCCGTTCCGTGATTCTCTGGGATGAGGTGGGAGAGGGTTGGCGCCGGGGATGGAACGGGGAAGAGGAGCCAGGTGTCTGTCAGGGAGCCCCAGGAGCGAGGCTGGCGGCGAGCCGCTGGCCCGCCTTCCGTAAGGAGTTAAGTTTGGAAATGTAAAACACAAGCAGCCAGCAGGGTGTTCTACAACATTAAAGCAGTGCACCAACATCTAAACTGGCGGCAGTGCGAACCTGCTGGCCTGCCGTGTGTCAGCCGCGCCTGCCCGACCGGAGATCCCGGATTCCCGGGCGGGGAAGCGGGGCGGGAGAAGCATGCCAACACCGGGGGCGAAGAGGCTGCGCAGGTTTGGGGTTTCTCAGTATTGCAGTGAGGTTTCTTTGCGTTCTGATGCCGTAATCTCCAATTTGTGTGGCAGAGATTTCCACCAGATAAATACAGCCCGGATTCTCCAGCAGGAGCCCTTCCAGCGGCACAGGCTGCACGGGCTGCGCGGTGCCGGAGAGCGAAGGGAATGGTGAGCAGGCTCCCGAGCTGGCAGAGTGACTCAGTGTGTTTGTGCATCTCCGGTATCGGAGCGGACAGGAATCGCCATGGGAAGCTGATTGCAGTGAGTCAAGAGAGCGCCTCCTTCCCCCGAGCTAAACATGCAGGGATGGTTCAAAACTTGTCTCAGCGAGGAGTTGCCCCGCTGCAGAAATTTTTGTTTTGAATGAACGAAGCACTTGTTTAATTTAGGGGAGGGATGATTACTTAAAGCAGCGTATAAAAACATATTTGATCCTCTGACTTACTTCACAGCTGTCCTAATGTTGTCTTGCAAAACTCAAGCCCTTTCAATCATCACTTTAAAACAAGTTTAGTATTTATGGATAGCAAGAATGGATATGGAGGATTAAATACACTATCAGGTTCTGCTTGCAGAGCTACCTGGCAGGACATGTTCAGACAGACAGGCCCCATCTCCACACAAAACCTTTTGGAGTAAAGTGTTATATTTAGAAAAACGTGTCTGTACTCCAGCTCTGCAACATGAAAAATACGGAATTTTTCAGTGCCTGATATCTGTGCAGGGAAAAATCTATATAATTTAATATACATTCAGCCTAGGTGTCATGAAACTTCTCCAAGCATGAGGATCATTGCAAGCCTGAACAGCTCTTAGCTGAGGAAGTGCATTAACAACAGATTTCAGGGAGGATATCAACCAAAGTAAGAACAGGAAGCCAAATCCTAAAAGACATTATTGGCTAAAGGAAGCTAGGCATTTGCAGTGAGTGAGCTGAATACCTTAATCTCACCAGTGATTTACATGGGGGGGCAAGCCTCTACATCAACCTGGAAGGAATGGGGAAGAAACACCACATGTTGAAACCCATATCCACGTACAGAACATGTATGGAAACACGTAGGGAAAGTGTCATTCATAAGAGAGAAGTAACTGTGAACTTACCTGAACTCTGCTCTATTTGTGGCCAAGTAACATATTCAGGATTTGCTACATAGTTTTTCCCGAATAAATTGCATGACAGGTTGATTCAAAATTTCAGTAATGTTTTTGTTCATAAATTTACCTTGATTAGCACGTTCCCAGGATCCTTATTTAGCTCCACATTTCACAGAAACAATAATGTTTCACAGTTTCTCTCCATTGAATCATTCCCTAGGTGTGCTGAATCTGATCCAGAAGTCCAGAAGTCCATCCTATCTACCAGCATTTGATGCATGGTTTCCCAAAACTGAGACCTGATGAGAAGTTAAAGACTGCAGAGCCTTTGCATGTTGCTCACAAAAAGATTTCTTAATAATGGCATTCGCCAGCAGATAAAGGTGCACAATTTGTGGGGTGAGTTCTGGTCTGGAAACCAGAGCTTGCAGCCAAGCAGATGTGGGGGAGACCTGCAGCTCTGCTATTCCACACTGCAGGTGCTCCCCTTACTGCCCTGCCTCATCCTCTCAAAAACCCAGCCTACACTGCTCTTCCCTGATCAAACTTCAAGCTGTAGGATCCAGACTCCAAATTCTCCTAGGCTGTAGGGCAAGCACCACATCTGGTTCTGCTTCAGAAATACACACAGCTTAACACAAAGATCCAAAACACCACAAAGGTCCCAGACTGGTGCTCCACCCATTGATGTACTCTGGAAATCTTACTACACCGTGGTAGGCTGTTTCCCTCCCACTTTCCCTGGCTTGGAGGTAGAGCAAGGCAGGGAAAACAGCTTCAGTGGGGGCCAATTCAAAAGTTGCTGGGGAGAGGAGCTTGAAAGGGAGGGCTTATTAGAAGTCAGAGGAGTGGAGACCAGATAAACATAATTTTGTTTTTCAGAGTGGAAAGTACCATGCCAGACACCAACCATTTTCAGTCCCCAAGCTCCCACAGTCAGGATCCTGGTATCTTCTCTGGGAAAGCCCTATTTTGTTTCTGACATTTCTCTGCAGCATCTGTCTGGATGATGGCTCTCTATAAAGAATAAATGTGCTGTGATGATTCTGCACATGGGGTTGCCAGGAATCCTTCACTGAAATTTTAATGCACAGTGGGATCTGGCTAGCTCCTATGCTCAGTGGACCAAGTGATACACACAGAGATCTTGAGTGTGACATTCCATTTGTGTTGGGTTATTCAGCAGGGGTGTGGAAGGAATTTAAATTAATGAGAGTTTGTAAAGAGCTTTGAGGTGAAAAATGAAAAATATTCCCCTTCAGTAGGGTGTAGGTCTCCTGTGTCTTACATACTGCATTCATTACATGAAAAGAAAAAAAGATAGCTGATTAGGACTGGAGCAAAATTTCAACAGAAATAACTGAGAATAGGTGTTAAAGAGGATTAAAATCTCCAGTTCCTTTTGTGATAATGTTGCAAACCCAAAAGCCTAAATTGAAAATCAAGATTGTGAAGTTAATTGGTTAGCCCATCCACAGAAGTGCAGCATTTACACTGTGCTTTTGATCGAAAAGTTACTGACCACAGTGATCTGTGTCACCTCCTCAACTGACCCAGTTATTCCATTGTTCACTCTTTCCGAAAGGATCATGTTATATGGCATCTCAGAGACATGCTTCTGTCCCCTTTTATGGTCTCTTCAGCTCCCCCATGATTCTACCTTTTTATTTCTCTCATTGGTTCATCTCTTTACCCACAAAACCCCTTCTGTAAATACAACCCTGAGCCTAGTTCCATGGGAGTTAAAATCAATCAAATTAGTGTCTTAGCAACCAATCGCCTTCCAAAAATGACAGTGCAGACAAACTTCTTCAAAGGTACACTGTGGAATTGCAGAAGTGCCAGTACAGGTGGCTGCACTGAGCTGCATTGGCAGTGAGGGATATCATGGGGAAAGGAATGGGAAAAATGACAGCCTGCCTTTGAAAGAAATGAAAAGGCAAAAACTCTATAGACCAAGAATTGTGATGGGGCTCAGCATGTCACACATGGGTGAAAGTTTTCATTACACTTATGATACTTATAGATTCATTGCCAGTTCAAAGTGTTCCTCGATGCAGGTAGATTGACACCAGAGTGAAACAAATGGCCTTTTCTTCCATCATTATCTAGACTGCCACATGAAATCTGAAATACTGAACAAGTTCTGTCATTCAACTGCTTATTTGATTAACTTGGCATTCTACTTTGTATCTGTATGTCAGTGAATACTGCACTACTGCCTGTACAGAAATCATCAGGTGCTTCCAAGGAAGCTGTTTTGTAAGTGTAACTATCTTCTTACAGGTACCAACTAATATAAAACATTTATCAAACTTCAGATTTATCAGACTTCATTTCAAAACCAATTAAGGTCCCTTTCTCCCCTTACTAACAGAGTGGCTTCTCAATCAATTGGTTGTATTATTCAATGTATCCATTACTAACTCATTCAACTGGTATCATCATTCAGTGTTTTCTCAAACTTCTTGTGTTACTGCATTTTTTCTCTCTGTAACCTCTCCTGGGTACAAACCAGTTAGCCAGGAACAAACAACTCCTCATATTGTCAACATCAGTTTCACCATATATTTACTTGTTTTGGCTAAAGGTGAGTAGCCACTCCTACACTGATACACCTGATAATTACAGATAATTCTGCTCCTTTGTCATGGAGGAACTCAGCTGCTGCCAGTAGTAAATCTGCATAATGTGGGGATTTTTGTGGGGATTTTCTTTTGATAATGTACTGAATAAAACTACAGAATAAATATTAAAATCTGTTTTTACAAATCTGATCTTTCACAATCCAACTTTGAACCCTTTGCCAGCCCTCTTGGGAGTTATTAACTACAGTTTAAGAAACGACTGGCTTAATGATTAGGATGTTATTTTCTCTTCCTTTGTATATGTCTGATCTTATGCATAAATCTAGCTGGAAGAACAATATTTGCCCCTTTTCTGTAATTATTTGCACAGAACATCTCCTTTACACCTTCATTTTACTAAGCTAAATACTCCATGCTCTTTAGGCCTTCACACACTTAGCAGGCTCTGTGCATTTGCTCCCATTTCCACACACCTCTCTTGATTATCAGTGATCCAATTTCTACACAACAGTCCCAGTTTACTTGCTCACTGTGCACCCATTAATTCTGAGGTACTTTCTGCAGTTACAGATTATCCCAATCCATGAAACATGAAGCTCCTGAGGTTGAATTTTTTTTTTCTGTGTGTAAATGTTTCAGTGCTCTTCTTAACCTGATAGCCTGGAACCAGGAGACAATTTTTAAATCCAACACTTTTGCAAAGGCAGGCCTCTTTTTCAGTGATTTCAGTGGCACAAAGTCAGTTAATACATACTGATGTTCTTTTCTCAGGCAAAAACAGCAGTGTCTTCAAAGACCTTTTGTTAATAAACAGGACAGAATCGGCTTTTAATCTCTTTGAAATAGGCCAAGACAAAACAAATACACTCCAGGAAAAACTGCAAACTGGTGAGGACCAGACTTAGTTGACCTTTTCCTTATCTGATTTCTATCATGTGGCTATTTTATTCACTATAAAGGATGATAATTTTAACAGAAGCTCAACCTGTGCCCATCAGGTTTTCAAGACAAGCTTAATTTTGCAGGGCGAAGAGGTTTAGTTTTAAGTAGACCTGAATATGAGCTTTGCTGTTGAAATGTAACACCCAATGTAAAGCATCATAAATAAGAACAGTTTATTGAAATGGCACGTTGAGTTTGAACTCATTAAATCTCATTGGAACTATATTACAAACCAAATTTTTTGGTGCTAAGTCTCAGGTCATTTTGCATGTGATATCCAGTTGTTGGGAGCAGTCAAATCACTGGAGGGCAGGGCTGCTATTGAGAGAGACCGAGATGGGCTAGAGAAATGGGCTGACAGGAGCGTTGACGTTTAGGACTGGCAAACACAAAGTCCTGCACTTGGACTGGAATAGCTCCAAGCAAGAGGACAGGCTGAGGGTTGGCTGCATGGAATGGGACTTTGCTGAAAAGGACCTGAGGGTCATGGTGGCCAACAACCACATGCCATTCTGCAAAGTCAACTACACCGGGACTATATTAGCAAGAGGTCAGCCAGCAGGGCAAAGGGATTCTTCCTCTCTATTTGGCACTCACCACACCTGGAGCATGCATCCTGCTCTGGGCTCCTCAGGGCACAAAAGACATGGACATTCTGGCCTGGTGGAGGGCCACCAAGATCGCACAGTCATGGGGCTAAAGCATAGGGGCACGTGAGAAGAAGCAGAAAGAGCTGGGTTTGCTCAAGCGGCAGAGGAGAAAGAAATCTTATATCTTTTTTCTGCTGTCTCACAGGAGGGTGCAGAGAAGATGGAGACAGAAACCTCTCAGCTTGCACAGTAGAAGGACAACAGGCAATGCACAGAAGTTAGAACATGGGAAATTTCTGACTCAAGATAATGAAAACATTTTTAATGTAAAAGTAGTCAAAAAACTCAACCAGGTTGCTCAGACAGATGATGGAATTTATGTCCTTGGAGCTTATTTAAAACTCAGCATGGCCCAGAGCAACCTGATTTAGCTAGACCTGCTTTGACCAAGGGGTTAGACTAAAGACCTCCATAGGTGCCAGAGATGGTTATGAGTCTATGATGATTCCAACTTCTCAACATCAGGTGCTGTAGTTTAAAAAGTTCTGATGGATGTAATAGCACAAAGTAAAAATGTAGGTGGAATCATTCTCTATTCTATAAATACTCTACAGCATTGTATTAGCATATTGGCATCTGAAGTAGCCATTTGCATTTCTCATTAATTGTTCTGATCACAGCCATTAATATAATTGTTTTTAATGACTTATGAAATGGCAAAGAACCTTGATGGAAGGAAAGGGCTATATAAAATATTGCTATTTTCATTTCAGGTAAAGGAATGTTTTCTACTTAGCGTTAGCCAAATTCCAGTAAGCAAAAATTTAAATTTATCTTCCAACTATGCCAGATTACATTTGTTTTTCTGTATGAATACCTAAAGACAAAGTAGAATGTTTACGAATTTAACAGTGCTACAAAATGCTCTTTTTAATAATTCATGAAGTAACCAGAGTTATTGCAAACTCATTGTAAACAACCTTTCAGTAAACATTATTGTCTTGACTCTAGTTCTAAATATCATCTGGATACCAAAAGAAAATCCTGTCCTGCTTTCATAGCATCTTCTTGAAAGAATAGGAAGGAAGAATCACATCCAGAAACTACAGGAATAGAAAGCCCACTGTTGTCTGCATCAGAGCATTTCACATGTGTTTATAATTCCACGTATGTATTATTTCCTAGGTGCTTTAGCAGAGTTTGATTCTGTGGTCATAAAATGTTAGCCTTCACTGAGTGATTTGCTTTCTGCCTTCTTTCTAAAGTGGGAAATGGTCTGTAGCTCCTGCAGTCTTACACATCCCAGTAGTACCTTAAATGATGAACCTGAGACAGAGCCCTTGGCATCACAAGGTACAAATGCCTTAAAATAATTGTATCTTTAAAAGGTACATGTGCTTTTATTTTCACCTTGTTTTGAACATTTTCAGTCCTGCCATCACATTTTTCAGATTTCTAACTTATTGAGCCATAAACTTGTTATAATAAGGTGAATTTCTCAAGTAATCCTCATCGCCTGAACCCAGGAATTGTGGTTTCAAGGGAGCTATCGAATATCACAAGGCTTGCAATAAAATAATGAGAGCTGGCTACGCTCTGACAATCCCTGTCAATGAGACAACAATAGCTGCTCCAAACAAAAACTGCAGCCAGGAAAGAACAAATTAATGGTCAGTCAAGGAGAAGTGAAACAGAGAATTAGCAAAGGATAAACCTGACCAAACTTTGACCAACCGAGGATAAACTAGACCAACTTTCATTCTGTGTAATAGGAATCATAGCAATATATATGGAGCAGCATTATTGTTAAGGATCAGTTAATTAATATTTTTGAAATGCTGTTGAGTCCTTCATGGAATATGCAAAATAGCAATGTGAGCTAATCAGCATATGGGCTGCTCCAAGGTAGCTGCAACTTATCCAAGGGAGAGAGGCAGGTGAAGGGAAAAAAACAAGGAAAAAAAATCCCACAGGGCAAATGGCAATAAGTGCTGCAGGGAGACAAAAGGAAATTAAATTGCAGGGGAAATGGAAGGAGGAAATGAGACTATACAGGACAAAGAGGTGATGCTCGGATTACTGCAGTATAAAGACACAGGGCACAATCTGTATGAAATGGAGTTTTATTAGTTCTGCTGTTCATGCAATAACTTGTGGTTGGTTGATGGGTTTGTGTTTTTTCTTTGTTTATTTTTTTTCCTTTTTGTTTGTTTGTTTGTTTGGGGGGTTTTATTTAGCTTTGTTTTTAGAAAAAACTAAGTATAACCAGGGAAAAACAAAAATAACCAGATGGGAGTATTTAACTGACCATCTGCAAGTACAGAGGGGAACTGTGGGTTCTCCAGGGTATAAATCTTGCAAGAGAAGAAATCGAAATCGTTCTACTTCTGTATTGCTGACAAAGAGAGCATTGTTTGAGAACTGATTGCAACAAGGACTTGAACAATAGCTTTAGATCAGCGGAAGCACAAAACATTGCTGTGACATATGTTTCAATTAAAACAAAAATAATTCACCACCTGTTGGTGTCAGGAAAGGCACAGGCTATTAACAGTAAGTGCTCTTTAACAAATTTATTATTTCCACAAAGTAGTTTCCAGTATTTTTTTCCACTTCTGATTGGACATTTTTTTCTATGGCATAACTATCTCTATGCTGGTTTACATATTCCTCCTTAGCTTCCCTTATATCTTGGTACTGTAGAGAACTGATTAGTGGGGGAGACTGTAATGATACAAACTCTTCACCTGGAGGCTGCCTGTTGTCAGATTGTGCGTCACTGTTGTTATTCCATGACAGCTAATCTTGCTTTTGGGGAACTGCTGCGCAGATGACAAAAATAAGATCTTGCTGACTGCAACGGGAAGTGTTGCTTGGTATTCTGGTAGAGAACACAGAGACTGAGGAAGCATCTTGCACTTCTCACCTCTCATAATGGATTTTCCAAGTTAGCGTTAGACACTGTCACTGACTAAGTTTCAGACTAAGAAGAAGCTGGAGTTACTGGAACAATGCAATCTGTAGTGCCTGGGTCAGGGATCAAAGCCATTAATTTTTAAAAGGTTTCTCTTATTGAAAGCATCTCATTACAATATTAACCCCCCCCTTCTTTTTAAATATACTTGTGGCCCTATTTATGCAAGAGATTCTGTTCAGAACAGTGTAAAAAAGTGCACAGTTATTGCTTTTGTGCCTAGCCCACGTCCTTTTATGTCAAGATCACCGAGACCCAAGCTGTACACACTTCTCTTGCAGAGTACAATAACATCTTTCAAAAGAGTTACAATTTTATAAATGGACTCTTTTTCTACAAATTGTAACTTTATTTTCAGTTAGATTTCCACCTTCTTTTCAGTTAGATTTCCACCTTCTTTTAGGAGTCTAAAGACTCAAACAGTGATAACAGTTTAGAAATCTACTGTTATTTTCAATGCAACTAAATTCTTATATTTTACAGTCTATTGGACATCTCTCTTAACTGATGTATATTTTATATTTCTAGAAAATTACATTGTTTAGTAGCATAACATTTTTAATTTTCCCTTTTAACTTCTCAGATGCTAGTTATCCTTTGTATAGCAGATTAATTGTTTGTCAGCTATACATATATGGCAAGACGCCCAGTATCAGCTGAGCTGTGAAAATCAAAGTATCAAAATATCTCTATGTGTGAACTCTGCAAGAAACAAATATTACCCTCTGCTTAAAAGGAAAAAAACCAAAACAAACCACAACCACCAAAAACAAAAACCAACAAAAAACCGACAAAACTCAATGCCCTTACTGAAGAAAGCTTTGATCTTCTGAAATAAATGTAAGGGAAAAATCATCATGAGCAAATTTTATCCTGTCAGAAAACTCTTGTTTAATTTATTATGTTAACAGATTTGGTCTAATAATGATTATTTCTCACAACTCTTTGAAAAATATTATGAGATTTACTGAAAAAAGTGTTAAGAAATAAAATAATATTTATTTTTAGTACAATTATATACCATAATTTCTACAGTTTATGTACTTTCCTGTGCAAATAATTTATTAATGTCTTGCTTATGATTACAACTATGACAACTTATGCTTTTGAACCTATAAATAAAATGCAGTGCTTGTTTAACTACTTGCTCAGATCCTCCCATATCTAGGTAGTTTACCATCACCCCTCCCAGAGAGCATGTACAAATGTTATGAAAATGGTTGTATTTTCTGAAAATGTACCCTCAATATAATTTACAAAAATAATTTACTAATGTAGATGTTTGAATATCTATCAGTCAGTACAAGATGGTTTGATAACATTATTTTCCAACTATATTTCCCATTGTCTGTTCTGTTCCCCAGAAAGATCCAATTTCAAATTTCATAATGTGTTAAGCTCCCAGTTCTGTATTATTTATGCAGTATCAGTTTCTTTTATGTCTTACTCTCTATTTCCTCATAGCACAAATCCTGGAACACCCATTGTCCACAAAGTAAGGTACATTTCCATAGCTAGTCTGGTTAATCTATCATGAGAATGGTGGATGACCTTCACTGGAATATGTGTCAATAAAAATACAGATAGTAAATTCAGATGGCTTTCTTGCAAGGACAAAACCGCCTCCCCTCTGCCCCCACTATTACGCCTGAATCCCAATGTAAGAGTTTCTGTAACAAGTGGAGGTATATAAAATCATTGAACCATTTAGGTTGGAAAAGATCCTTAAAATCAAGTCCAAGAGTCTATCCAGCATTGCCAAGTCCACACTAACCCATGTCTCTAACTGCCAAATACACAAAGCAATCTGCTCTGGCCTCAGATCTGACTCTGCTGTGAGCAGAAGGTTGGACTAGACACCTCCAGAGGTCTCGCCCAACCTGAATTATCCTATTAGAGTATGCTCTTGTGCTCGCACTGAACACTAGTCCAACAGCAGGTGTGGCTGTCTGCATTCAGGTAATGCAGCAGTAGTCCAACCAGCTGGTGGTTGACTGGTTAGCGGAGGGGTAAATAGACTTGTGGGACCAATTCTGTTGTCAAGCAACATTAATGGAAACCTGACATGTCCCAGATTCAGAGAAACCATCCAGAGTCACAGACAGATGATACAGGCACAAACACACCTGTACCATGCCTACTCTTCCATTTCTGAAGCCAGCCTACCCACACACCCTAGAGTAAACTGGGTGCTTGCCAAACCACAAGATTATGAAACAAGAAGAAGCACAGGTTGAGCAGCAGCAGTTTACCCTTGCTATATTTTCTCTTTGCTCCCCTGTGTCTTTGTACATTTGGAATGTAAATTTTTCAGAAGATAGAATGGGGTTTTCTCTTAGTGTGCCTCCTCTCTGAGGAGACAAAGTGCTGTGGCCTCTGACGTGTATTCTTAGGTGTTGTGGTAGTACAAATGCTATGCAATAACAACAACTACATGCTCTGAGAGACTTTCAGGGCAGGGAAATAATTCTATCTCCCCAACTAATGTACTTCTGTAAGAAAATAATCTATCCTTTAGTGAAGCTCTTAGGAGATTCTGTATGTGCCATATCTCTTGGCAGCATATTTCAGCCATTAATGTCCTCCACTGTTAAAAGATGTGTGCAATTTATAAGTAAAATTTCCTCTTTTTGAGTTTATAGGTATTTTTCTTGTTATGCCTTTCACCGTGCAAGATTAAAGATCACTGTATCCATCTTCCAGTCTTCTTTTAGAAAAGCCAAGCAGATTATGCTCTTTAAGTCTCTCCATGCAAAGAATTTTCTACTGCCTCAAATAATGCCTCATCATTCTTTTGACAACAAGGAAACCAGAGGCTAGTTCAGTATAACTACAAAAAACTGTTGAATGCTGTATCTAAAAGGAAAATAATGTCTCTTCCTACTTGACACATCCCTGGTTCCCTGGTTATATAGCCAAGGATTCCATTATTTGCTTATACCATAGCACTAGGCTGGCCCCTGGCTACTGTTGACTCTTAATTTCTTTTCAGTCACTGCTGTCAACAACAAAGCCCCTCATCTCTGCAGACCTGACCTGCTCACTGTATTTTTAAATAACTCTACTTGAGTATATATTGAAATACATTGTATCTGAATGGGATGGATTTACCAAACAATGCAGGTCCTTACGATAACCCCAGACTGAATTTAAGTTCTCATTTAGCTACTCTATCTTGACAGCATATCAGTTTTGCTTTCTTAATGCTGAAAATACTAATACCTCTGTTTGGTTTTGCTCACTGTTAGGATCCCAGCACTCTCTTGCCAACTTTCCTGAGTAACTTTACCCTTCAGTGCTGCTGTTCAGAGCATCCCATCTACCAGTTTCCTGAATAAACTTGTCTATTCCTCTAAATCCAGGGTCAGTAATCTGCTCTCCTTCCTCAGCCCGCACAAGATCGTGTACTCCACTCCTCAGTCGCTACAGCCCAGGCTTTGATAACCAAATGATCGATTACTACATCCCCTAGTTCTTTTTGGTTAGTGAAGAGCAGATCCAGCTGCAAAACACTCCTGGATGGCTCAGCCATGATCAATAAGTTGTCCTTGATGCTCTCCAGAAATCTCCTTGATTGCTTGCATCCTGATGTACTATATTTGCAGCAGATACCAGACAGGCTAAAATTACCCCAAAACCCAGGGTTTGTGATCAAAAAATGTCCTTATTTCTTATTAAAGTTCTCATCAGCAGATTGGCTGGGCAGTTGGCAAAGATGCTCTGGTTGCCTTTTGTCAGGTGGATCCTGTCTCTCCCCAGCGATACGAGATGTGACTGATATCTTTTCTCAGAACAGGTTAGTTACCATGCTGATCTATATGAATTACAGTCATTCTGTTTTCAAAACCCTGTACCCTCAAGCATACACAAACATATGCACAATCCTGGTCTACCCACCCTGTTTTTCCTTAGCTCACCAAATACACTTAATTTTTGAATATTCCAATTGCCCCAAAGGGCTTGATTGTGACAATTCAGGGATGATTTTCGATTCTATTCCTCATTTCCTCATATTTTACTTTAGTTCAATGGTTGATAGTATAGAAAGTGTTTCTGTATTTCCCTTCATTTTATGTGGCGTGGGTTCAGTTTGCTTATAACCCAGCAACTCAGTTTACACAGAATTTTAGGACAAAATCAGTCTCTCTGTGTGTTGCTAATTTAGCATCTTCTCAGCTGCTCTGCTTAGTCTCCAGCCATGAGTTCCCACACCTGGCAGATACAGGCCAGCACAGCCATACATTCTACACGCTTTTTGAAATGTAGTCCAATACTCCAAAATAACTAAATTTTTGTCTTGGAACTAGAGACAGAAAGAGCACTTCACAACAAGCATATTTTACCTTACTTTTCTAATTTATCGGCAGGAAGAAACTTCTAGGCAATCTCTGACTTTCCGGTTGAGTGCCGTTCAAAATTTCCTGCAGTATTCACTGGCCTGTACGGTTCCACTTGATGCCACATAATTGGTTCCAAACTGAATTATCTCCCAGATAACAGTATCAGCTTCTGCAACAGTGCAATTGATTTTTGTGCTTTTCTGCTTCAGGGAGACAGCACACTGCCTTATTTTTCTCATGTCATGTTTTGAAGATTTGGTCTACGCAGGATGATAGGGGAGTATATGTTGTGGTGGGTCTGATTAACACTGTAAGGAATTGTTTTGGAGATGTTTCTGGCAGCAAATGTATTTCAGTAGCTGAACTGCTGGATATCTGAAGGTTTGACACTTCTATCATGCTAAATACCCATTCTTGCTTTTTTGCTCATAAATGGCCAATCTACTACTTTTGTTTCTATTCTTTCTCATTCCCCTGATGCTGTCCTCCCCCATGGTTTCTGTGGCAACAGTTTCAGAATGTAGTCATCCAAGAGGTATTCATTTTCTCAGCTACTATACTTTTGAAATATACAATTCTAGATGACAGGTATCATATAAAATGATTTTATATGATATTTCAGGATATTTCAGGTTGCAGTAGAGTTCATTTATAATACTTTCTAAAGTAATTTTCTTTATGTTTCAGCTGAAGGAAAATTTACTATTCCACTAACTTAGTTTCTAAAGAGCATTTACTTCTGAAGATCATAGAAATTGTAATGATTTAATGTTATAGATATAAAAATATCTTTTTTTAATGGTGAAAGGATGTATTTATGATCAAGGCCTTATGTGCATTGGCATTGTTCTTAACAATAATGCATCTTGATCTACTAGATTTTTCCTATGTATGAAAAAAGACAGGGTGGCAGATATCTTGGCTAGCTTTGTGCTTCTTTAGTGCAGCTATCAACATCTTGAACGAGTCATCCAGATTTCTTTTGCAGTCTGCAGACAAACAACATGATTAAGCTCTTTCCCAAGTAGGTCCCTCAAGTACTTGGTATGACTACCCTACACATCAGCTTTGTTTTCCAAGATGTCTGAGGCTGGGCATGCAAATCCCAGACTCACAGAAACCAATGGGTTGGTCGGCTAGAGACAAGGCAGGAAAAAGAAGAGAGGAATTAAATGGAACATGCTTTTCCACATCCCCATCTTCCTGGGACAGACCCTGGAGGGACAGCTTTTACAGCTGCTGTTCAGATGCAAGAAGCCACTTTGAAGTTATCTTGGTGTGAGTGACTGAGTTGATAGGAGGCAAAAGTTTTCTTAATGCCATTCCCTTATTTTCTTTTATTGTTTGGCTAAGAGTTATGCCTATTCACTCTCCTCACCTCTCTGTTCCACACAGGAACTCTTTCTGTGGATGTGGCTCAGTATTTGCATTAAACCATACGGCACCAATTCCCCTCACCCCCACCTCTCACTGCCAGCACTCACCCATCACATACCCATTAGATTTCAACTAATCTCTTTGTAGACTAGAGAAGATGTTCCTGCCCCTCTACTCCAGCCTGCTGAGGCCACATCTGGAGTGCTGTGTCCAATTCTGGGCTCCTCAGGAGAAGAGAGACATGGGGCTCCTGGAGCAGGTCCAGTGGAGGCAACAAAGAGGATTAAGGGACTGGAGCATCTCTCTGGAGGAAAAGCTGAGGGAGTTAAGCCTGTTCAGCCTTGAGAAAAGACAACTTAAAGAGGACTTCGTAAATGTGTTTACGTATTTAAAGAGGAGGGGCTAAGAAAATGGATCCAGGCTCTTCTGGGTGGTACTGAGCAACAGGAGGACAGAAACAGGCAAAAACTGATGCACAGGAAGTTCCATCTGGATATGAGAAAGAATTTCTTTACTGTATAAGTGACCCTGCACTGGAACAGGCTGCCCAGAAGAGGAGGTGGAGTCTCAGTGGAGATATTCAAGAACGATCTGGATGCAATGCTGTGCCATGTGCTCCAGGATGGCCCTGCTTGGGCCAGATGACCCACTGTGGTCCCTTGCAGCCTGACCCATCCTGTGATTCTGCGGTCAGGTATTGGAGTAGGCTGCCCAGTGAGGCGGTGGAGTCCCCATGCCTGGAGGTGTTTTGAGAGCCGTCTGGCTCTGGAGTTGGCGGAGTGGTCCAGGGGTCACAGCGGTAGCACTGGGTGGACAGTTGGACTTGGAGCGCTTAGAGGTCTCTCCCACCCTGGGCGATTCGATGACTCCCCAAACTCTCGGTCTGCGAAGAGCCGAGCATGGCCGGCCCGGGCGGGGCGGGGCGGAGAGGCGGGCGGAGCCGGGCGCTGACCCGGCGGGAGGCGGGGCCGCGCCG
>VZRL01000321.1:619165-761591 GCA_013397895.1 Origma solitaria | reverse complement strand
TGCCGTGGGTGGCGGTCGGCAGCGGAGCGGAGCAGAGCCGAGCGGGGTTAATCGGCTTTGGGAGACTCAACCTGCACGCGGGCGCCGAGGGGGTGGGGTCGGGCTGGCCCCGCGGCCAAGCAGGGTCCCGGCTGCGGACGGGGCTGGAGCGCGGGGTGACCCGGCGCAGCCTTGGCCAAAGTGTGCCGAAAGCGGGGGCAGCGCTCACGGGCATCGCCTCCGGCTCGGGGCTGCCCATTGCGGGTGTATGGTGGTTGCGGTCGGGTTTCTGGAAGCGCCCTCGTTCTCCCGCCACTCTGTAGTGTCCCTGCTCTCCGTGCGAGTGCCGCGCTCCTGTGCTGGGCTGGGATCGCCCATCAGCGGGCGGATGCTGCCCGGCTTGCCCGGCCAAGTGCGGGCATCCATCCCAGCGCGCCCGCTGGGCTCGGCCGGGCGCGCTCCGTGTGATCCGAGTGCTGTGCATCGACCCACGTCCCCATAGGAGGCTTCTTCCCCGATTGCTTTTCATGACTCTGTTTCGTGATGAGTTAGAGCCGTAAGCAGAAGCACAGATGTGATAAGGCTGTCTTGGGTTATTTTAAAGAGGGGTCGAGAGCTCGGTGGGTTCGCTGATGGAGGAGTGATGAATTTAAGGAAGGAAATGTCCCCTAGTCAGTAGAAGTTACTTCTTGTCGTGGAAACGATGTGCTAATGGTTCATAGCAGAAGGTCTTGCAACTGTGCTCTCTTCTGCCTATTCCATGGCCGTGTGGAAGTGCTTGTTACCAAATCTGTTTCCACGGGGGAAGGGAAGAGATGATTAAGGGGAAGAACGCAGTCTGTCATCCACTCTGTTAATTCGCTGAATTGCCATTATAATGTCTCATAACATCAAACAGTGGGAAATAGTTACATTTCATATTTTTGGGAACTGATTTATGGTTTTCATAAATCTTAGTCCAAAGAAGCTTTAATGTCTCAAACAGATACTTCAGAGATGGCCCGTGAGAATTTTGAATGAATGTTGGTAGGCCCATAGGATGGGATTGCTCAGGTGGTGTTTGGTCACTGTTTTTTGTGACTAAGAAGATGACATGTTTTAGTTTGGAGTTGGAAGAGTCTGACTTCTTGAATTTATCAGCTGTATACTGACATCTTTATATGGCCAGATTTGTAGGACATGTACCATGTGCTTCAGGAGTTTCCATTCTCTCAAGGCAGGTTTTAGGTTGTTGAGGAATCAGTGTGATTGATCCCTGAGCTGGGGCGATCTCATTTTATTGCAATTGTAGCTGACATCTTTTCACCCAGAGCTGGCCGCTGGCCTTTGTGTCAACATAAATTCAGTGCTGGCCTCTTGATTGGGGTCAAGTGTGAGACCTCACTGCGCTGCTCTGGACTGCATAGAAACTGTAGGTCTGGACTGGCCAAGCAGATAGCTTAAGATTATTCTGTATGTATGTTTATTAGAAATGATGTTATGTCACTGAGATTTAGGTCAATCCTGAAACAAATTTTTCAGCTAAAAATCTTCTTATTACTAACTAAAGTGTCTATATTCATAAGGCTGAAATTCTGATGGCAATTAGGTATTATCTGTCCAATCATTATGATGTGCATTGAGGTGGAAAAACTCCAGGCCTGGAGTTTATCCACCTCAGATTTTTCCTGGGCCTTTCAGATCCATGAGCTTTAATGGTACTGCGATATGGAACACCTAGCACAGGATACAACTGTAAAAGCTTTTCAACAATTAATGTAAGACTGTGTTTAAAAGCATATCCATAAAGATGGCATGAAGGAGCACTTAGTATTTACCGTGGAGTTGTTCAGAGCAGTGTGGTTGTGGTGAGGCAGATCTTTTTAATTTTAACAAGAGTCAAATACTCATGTTTAAGCATATGTTTTGCAAAACTGAGAAGGATTATAATTGCTGAGTAATACTATTTTTTTTCCTGGCAATGCTTCTTTGTGTCAACACACTTTGATAAGGTGCCAGACAACTACCTAAGAATTCTTACAAGTTTTTCTTGCCTTTTCCCATGCCTCTTACAAGAACTCTCAGGCTGTTGCTTCTCTTCCTGTGATTACTTAGTACAAAACCAGTAACAGGCAATTTTTGTCAAGAGACAGTTTGCGCCTACACAAACCTAGCATGCAAGTACACTTAAAATCTGTAACAGAGCAGTCTAGAACTATATTGAAGAAGCTCTTCCACTGCAGTTCTGCATTTCATGACTTCATTTTTTTAATCCAAATTCAAGTTGCTTCTGCAACTCATTTATATTTTATGCATCTTACCCTTGTTGTTCAAGCCCTGAATACCATAAAGCAGTACCTTATGTTTTACAGTACTGGCAGGTTGTGTGAGTACAGTGAAGAGTGATATGTTTAGTTTATATGTGGTACCTTTTGAGGATGATCTTCCAAGAGGACATCCTGTTGGTTCTTTTGTGTTCTCCTTTAGTTCATTGAGCTATACCCCATTGTTCATATCAGTGTTAACAGAGCTCTTTCTGTAGTAATGTGTCCTGGTGTTGTATTGCCTTTCAGCTTCCTAGAAATTCTTTGCTCTATATCACTGTTCCTATGCTTCCTTGTGCTGTAGTAAGTCTTATTTACAAGGCTGGAGATTGTGGAGAAGCAATGGAAATACCTTTGCCCTTGAGTGGATTAGCCACTGTTCTTGTTGCAAAATGGATCAGGTTAAAATTGTGTGGTCTGTTTTTTTAAATTACATTTAATGTCTTTGCGGTAGAAGTAGAACTTAGTCTTTTACCCTCATCCATGAGTAAAACTCAGTCAAAGTCTTACCTGACTGAACTATGTGGGGGTTTTATGCATGACTGAGGAGAAGTAAAGTAACCCAGGCTAACTGCAATGAAAATGTGCTCCATGCTCTACTCACAGATTGCATCTTGTTCTTCTGCTTCTGTTGTCTAGAATCCAGGAAACACTTGCCAGCAGTTGAAAGGTATCAGGTCTTTGAGTGGCTGAAGCAAAGAGAATATAGAAATTCTATTTGTAACTTAAAAGCTATGAAAAGCCTCAAAGCTGTCAGTCTCAGACACACAGAAGGAAGTTGTAATGGTAGTAGTACTTGTTTTCAGTGTTTCTTCTACAAAGTGATAGATGATGTTGGCACAACCTGAGAAAGTGTGATGATATTTAAAAGTGATGCTAATCTAGAAGCTGTAGCTTTAGACATGAAAATCTTCTTCATGTTTTGGGTCTATGTATTCCCTTCTCTGTCTGCCAGCTCAGTGTCTTGCGTACGGGTCTGTCACTGAGTGTCTTCAGTGATCATTTCAGCCCCCCAGCACTGACATCAAATACATAGTTTGTGGTTGGGTGTTGATTGCATGATGTAACGGTGTGTTCTGCGTGAGAACCTCTGCTTATCTTACAATCCAAATTTTTGTTTTGTTTTTGAAAGGATTGAGACGTGGAGTCTTGCTGAATGGCTGGCTATTGTCCTTTTCCTGCCTGCCTCCTCTCAAAGGGCACTGTCATGTGTACCCTTTTGCCCATTTCAGTCACATTTCACAGGGGTGAAGACATTTCAGAGGTACTAGTGTTCAAACAAGTATGTGCAGGAAAAGGCATCTTAGAGGAAACAGACCCGGGAAGTGCCCAGCTGAGGGAAGGTTGCAGTGCACCTACTTTGGATGGCGTAGAGAGGCTTTGTAAAAACTCTTAATTGCAGGAAAATTTTCTAACTGGCTGAGAGAGTGATGTGTGTTTATGGGCTTTCTTACTGCTTCAGGAATTGTTTGTTTACAATGGGGTTTTCAAACCTGATTGTGAAATCTGCACTTAATGTAAATTGATGTTTGCCAGAGTCTGCAGCCAGCCAGGAGTGGCTATGAGGTACTCACTCCTGTTCCTTCTAATTGCACTGTCTACTCTGAAGCACAAATTATAATACTTAAACATTAATTGATGATCAGGTTAACAGATTCCTCAGGAATGTGTACCACATGCTGGAAGAAATGAGAACTGAGTTACAGCAAGGGAAGAAAAGATACGGGAAAACAGCTTCAAAATGAGGAGGTGACAGAAAAAACCAGCAGAGAAGGAAAGGACTAAAGTAACAGAGAGAAAACAGCAGTGTTGTGGCATTCCTTTATGCAGCTGTCTGACTTGCTCATGTGGCACGATTGGCAAGAAGGAACATGTGCTGTGTCTCAGCCGCTGCGTTTCACTCTGGCACGATGACCTTAATCTGCCGTGCCCAAGGAGTGGAGCGTTCCAGCACGTGTTCTCTTGCGGTGGCTCTGGTGCACACACAGGAAATTTTGAAGAAGAATTTGGGAGGCAGTTGGGGTAAGAGCTTACACCACAGTGGGGAGATTCACTTGTCTGTTGGAGTTCTTATCAGGAGATTATTTAATGATAAACATAACACTCAGATTCAAGCATGATTGTGACATTTGTCGTCACCATTTTTGTAGATGTAATATGCTGCAATGTGGTAATAAAAGATGAATCTTTGTACTTGCTCTTTAAAATACTGGGTTTGTGATGCTGCTTAGTGTACTAATTAATTTAGACAAATTTGTTTGCAATTTTTGTCAAAACAGGAATTTGACTTTAATATAAAGCAGTTGTCAAATATGAGACACAAAGAAAAAATTCTTGAAGTTAGTTGTAAAGCAGTATTTACACTAGCACAGGGAATTATTTAATTGACATATTACTTAGTTGGATAATTTTATTTATGTAAGTGTTCCATTTTCTCTTTACCCACACCTGTGCTTATATTCATCTTGCAGGTTCTAAGCACAAAGAAACAATGAAATACAAATTTGGACTCCAGTCTTGGCAGCAGAATTTTTAGCTGTGTCAGTAGGAACAACTGATTCCGCTACTAGACAAGACTTGAATATTTAGATTGGTCAGTTATGTAGTCTTTGGATTTACTTTTTACGTTCCTGAAGCAACTAATTTGCATTAAAACTTCCAGGAATTATTCTATAAAAATGTGGCAAAAGGGGCTTTTCTCTTCAAATTTCTTGAGGGAGAGGGATGTATAAAAGCCCTTTGTAAGGGTTAACTTGTTTTCGTAGCTCAGGAAGATTGTCAAAGTTAAATGCTATTAACAAATTATTTATTTCAGTAAGCTCTATCTGGTCTTTCAGTTGAGGAGAAAACAAAATCTAGATCTTTTTTGTAGCGTAAAACCAGAACGTTGTATTATTAACATAAGTACACCAGAACAGGAAAACATTTTTACCATCTTTCATAAACTCAATTTTTTTAATGATTCTATGAAAATGGGAAGTTATAAAAGCAATATATTTGTTTTCTGAAACTGGAATTAGGTAGGTTAATAAAAGCATGTGAAACACAGCACAGGATGCAGTTTATCAAAAACAATGATTGAACAAATGTGTTTTCCCCACTTGCCCTGCATTTTGGGTAGTTAGTTAAGTCTAATTTTTCTGGAATTTGAACTTGTCTTTGACTTCAGTATTCAAAAAGATACACCGTCATACACTTTTCATACACAAGGAAATATGACTATATCTGATTGCTGTGAAGGAAAACACATTGTGAATGTTCAGTGGGGCTCAAAAGGATGGGTTTGGTAGACATGCCAAAGGTGAGAGTAATTAATTTTGTGCTTTGCTGTTATTTTCCTTACCCAGGCAGACGTGTTTTTATTTCATACTCAAAAAATCTTTTGTCTTAGCTGCGCATGATAAGAATATACAGGACTGTGTCTTAGACTGATTAATTAATAACACTATTTGGAAGTATTTAAAAAATATTAACTGAAACTATCCAAATATTTCACTTATTAATAATGCATGTTCTTTTGCAAAGAAATGAACAACGAGGATTATTGAATCCCACTCATACTTCACTGCTGCTTCCTGGCTAGAAAGCATATCAAACAAATTGTTTTCCGTTTTGGTTGCAATTGAAGCAAGAAATATAAACTGATTTAATATAGCTGTCCTCTTTGCTCTTAATCCTGGTTTATATGAATACGCAGAAAAGTCTGAATTCATGTATTCTGATAAAACATAACTGGAAGAGTAGAATTCTTCATTTCTTCTTTAACAGAGGATTCCTTCAATCACAGTGCATTAATTAGTGCATTAGGCTGTGAAATTCTGTATACCCTCACTAGTAGCACAGAAAAGGAAGAATCTTCTAATCCATAGCAAAAAAAAACAAACAAAAAAGTGAAAGCACTAGTGAGTGAGATTTATTTTTGCAAATAATAAATAATTCCGTTAATTTTACGCTTGTGCAGGAACATCGCTATTCCTGATTACTGAGTTTCGCTTTTACTTGTAATGCCTTTCTGTCACTAGGAAGAGTAATAGTTCCGTGTTGTGTGGTGATATTGTTCATTTACCTATAGCTAAGGTTGTGTTTTAAAAATTTGGCTTGCCCGTGCCTGTGCAACGTGGTTTAGTTATAGGAGTCACCTTTGATCAGTGCTGTTCCTTGCTCTTGAGCGAGGTGGAGAGCATTGTAGGGAAGGATCTAGCACCGTGCATGTGAGAGGGGAGAAATGGATCTTCAGGATGTTGGTGACAAATGTAAGTTTTGAGACAAGAAATTTGTTTAAAAGGTGAAATTTTGAGTTTACTCAGGAAATCTACAACTTAGTCAAACTAGAGGATAAAGCTGTTAAACTACTGAAAAGATAACCCATCAAGCTATCAAATTATATTTATTCTAGAATGGGCGAGATCAAAACCCCCTATCCCATACCTATAAGACGTGTAAGCTTCCAAGCACATTGGGCTAGTTGTGAATCAAGCTTTTGAAAGGGAATTTCTGCCTGCTAGGTTGGATGATAATGACAAGGTAGGACACTTTAAAACTGCAATTGTTTGCCTGCTAGCTGAGATATTTTTATACAGTATTTTTAATATAGGATGGCATTCCTATTTACCATGCTTTGGTTTGGATTTTGGGAGCAGTCTTAGAGTGCACAAATTAGATGGCTTTTGGAGAAAACTACATCAAACAACACAGTTCAGCTGCAGCTGGTGTTCAGTCACAAAACCAGCCTGTAACTGATCCGGCAAAAATGCTATGAAACCCAAAGTGTGTATGTCAGATCCTAAGCACCGATTTGTTTTATAGATGGGCTCCAGTTACCTTACCCATGTGTCAGCTGTTAGTGTGTCTCAGGAGGACTAGTTCAACATTTAACACCTCAACAGTGTGGCCTCTGAGGCCAAGGAAGAGGCACTAATAAAAGCAGAAATGGCATTTAATGATATTGTTGTTTTAGCAAGTGAAAGACTAAACAAACAAAAAAAAGCATCTGTGTGTGTGCGTTATTTTTTCCACCCTTTTCTTTTGAAATGTACGGCATCAATGGGCGGTTTTTTCAGTCTATTCTAGCAATTTGGGAGGATGTATGTTTGTAAAACATGAAAATCAGGAGATAAAGCAATAAATGTTCAACTGATTTGAACGTGATTTTAAAAAGGTTCCGTGACTTGCCATTTTGAAGGGTGAAATCTGCAGTAGTTCAGTTTTACACCTAGCAGTCATTAGGTTTGTGATGATTCTCATATAGTCATTGATAGTTTAACATTGTTTCCAAGATAATTTTCAGTAACAAATAAAGAGTTAAGCAAATCTTAATTTCACATCGCGTTCTTGTAAACACACCTTAGTAGCTGAACTTTCTGCTTTGTAAAGCTGTATCTCATCAACCACAAGAAATGATTGTTTTCCATGCCTGTCTCTGTGCTGGAAGGGCTTAGTGTAAGGCTGTGCTTCGTTGTATAGCTCTATAGCTTTTACATTGATATGATGCAAAAAGTGGTAAAAATCCAGTACTGTTACAATATTATTAACTTTTTTGGACTTCTGCTGTGCCTCTGTTCCTCCTCATTTCTGGGTAATGACCTTGTGTGCTTCCCCTCAGAAGGACAAGGGAAATTGGAGGTGGATGTGCTGACCAACTTAATGATGTTCCTTTTTGTCCCCTGTACAATGTCAAAGCCAGGTTGCAGTGTGGGGACTGAACACCTGTTGTATGTATTATTATGTGACCCCCCCAAAAAAACACAGGTTTATTTGGGGATTTTCCCTCGGGATCCCAGTTACGTTCAGAGGGATTAATTCTCAACTCCGCAGCAGACAGCACAGCCAGAAATTTCCCAAGTCTAGTTCCCAAGTCCCGTAAGCCCAGCATGACTGATGAAAAGAGAGACACTCCTGCCTTAAACCTGTGCTGGCATAATGTAAGAGTCAGCTGGGACTGATAATGTGTACTGTAATCATGGCTGGGAAACATTTTGAAGCAAGGGATAGTTAGGTTTTAAAATAGCTTTTATGCGTCAGTTGTGAACATGCATTTTAGTGTACTCTTCCTGTGTTTTTGCTCTTTGCAACCAATACACTGTGCACAGTATAAATGATTACTTTGGAGGGAGAGATAGCGTTCTTTATTATATACAAAAAGAGAGCTGTAAAGGGAAGTCTGAGTAGCTCAAGGGGTTTTATATTGGTGTAAAGCATCCGTGCTGGTTTGTACGAACATTCATAAACAGCTGCACTCAGACATAGATGATGCTGTGCTTCGAAATCATGTGAAAGTCTGAGCCTTGAATGAAGCATCTTTGAATAATCGGAAAAGCACGACGATCTTGTAGTATCTCAGCATGTCTTTCTTATTGCCAAGTTGGATCTTTATTGTGCTAGAAAACTAAATACAGTGTTCAGGCCTGTACAAACAGAAACATCAATGTTTATATCATAATATTTTCATTTCAAAGATAGACTAAAGCAGCTACTCCACCCTAGCTTCGAAAAGAGAAAGAATTTCCTTAAGCCTGCTCTTGAATTTATTTTTAAAGAAGTAGAGATTTTAACAATAACATAAAAGGCCCCCACAGTTCCTTCTTTTTCCTTGTTTATTTGTAATACTCACCTTGCCAGAGCTTGTGGGTGCATTTCAATAAGGCTGCAAAACTAAATATTCAGACGTAATGGAGTGTTTTAATCTTAAATGAGGGTTTATACCCCTTTTCCTCACCACTATAATCTCCATTTGAGAACAGCTTCTAAAGTAATAAGCCCTGCAGCTAAATCCCCAGTAAAGGAGAGGCTTTTTCATACTGGGTAATTGGAAGGGTTGTGACTGATAAAAGCAGCTGGGGCTGTGCTGTGAATGGAGCAGAGCTGTAGTGTCTCAAGTGTGGAGTTTTGCTATCTTTTGCCCTATTCTAGTTAAAGTTTTTATTTCCTGATGGGCCTTGGAGCATGTACTTCCAGTTTCAGAACTGCTAAGGTAGTTTGCTTAAAGTCCTGGAGTACCACAGTCATACCATGGCAGATACCACATCATCATTTTAATTGTATACATTTTGAGACAGTTCTGATTTTCATTCTGTTCTCCCTGTCTGTAATTAATCTGTGCAATCCTGTGTGCTGTTTTTAGTGCAGTCCGTGATTTTGATTTGATTTAATTTAATTGTTGTAATATCCTCTGTAATGGCTATTTGCTAAATCTTTGGTGTAAAGAAACAACGTTGGGATGGAGTTGCACCTGGTTTTAATGTTCTTTGTTGTATATTATGTGCTGTTTTATTTTAGCTGCTGGAATATTCATGCTCATTTGTTAGTCTTATAGAGGAGATAGATAAGATAGATAGGTGGGTATCAGTTTTGTTGTGTGCAAAAAGTTGTATATGTTTCCATTTCTCTAAAAGCAATCAGTGTAAGAGCTCACAGAAAGCTAGGATTTTTTTGTTCTCTGAGTTTTCCAGAACAGAAGTTTCTCTGTCTCTAAATAAAAAAGAAAAAGAAAACAATGCTTGCCTTTGGAACCCAGTGTTTACTGGCACCAGTTCACTCAACAGCCACAGAGTAACCAAAGTTACCTTCTCTGGCTTCTTTTTGAGGATCTGACCCAACAGATTTTTTGGGCAAAGGCTGCAGCATTTGTAATGCGCACCATCACTAGCTGTACTGCATTGTCTTTTAATTTTACAAAGTTCAAGGTATTTAGCAAAGCACTTTGAAAAGCATACATTTTCAGTGTAAGGGGAACAGATCAGTCTCTTTGCTTCCTGTGAGCAATCTGTATCTCCCAACTTTTTCTGGAATAGTTTTACAGTATGAAAATTACACTTGTTAGAAGGAGCTTGCCAGTTGGCCCTGTATGACCTGCTTTGCATCCTGTATTAGTGCAAGTGTTATTAAAGTAATTCGACTCTGAAAATAACAAGTACAGAACATCAAAACAGTGTAATTGCATGAAAATACATGAAAATTATATAACTTTGAGATGGCTTTGAGCAGAATATATTTGGAAACATCTCTGAGGTAATTTTTAGTTGTAATCAGGTGTTTTGCAGGGATTTTTTTATAGATGGTTGGTTGGTTTTGATCATTCATCCTTGCCAAAACCCCTTTTTTTCCTCAACTACTTAAACTCACTGATGCCACACTAATACTTTGCTGCTTTTGCTTTTTTTCTAGGGCGCCAATGCCTCAGCTTTGGAGAAAGAGATTGGTCCGGAACAATTTCCAGTCAATGAGCACTATTTTGGTTTGGTTAATGTAAGTTTCAGACCATAACTTCATTGCTTTGAAAGAACATGAATAGGTTGGTTAAATTACAAGACTATGAGTGAATACTTAAAATTCTGAAAGATACTGTCATTGAATATACATACTATTGAAATGTGTTTCAGTACTTAGTCTATTTGTTGGAAAATGCTACTGAATTGTTGAAATGGGGTCTTTATTTAATTTTATTAGTTGTAGGGTAATTTTTACATCATTTTCATGTTATTAAAATGTGTAAGTCTTAAAGAAGGCTATTTAAAATATGTAGCTTTTTGTTCATAATATGTCAATAAAGTAAAATAAATGCAGTAAAAGAAAAAAACCCTTGTGAAAGACTATTGATGATATGAAGTGATCCAAGCATGCACTGTGGAGTCAGTAAGCATTACTGATGAGCTGACTCCCATGCATCTCAAAGTACAGTCGCTTAAATTAGAGATTTCTTTTCCTTTCTCATGGAAGCTGAAATACCCTCCGAATGCTGCATTATTTCTCGCAAAAGAGGAAATACAGCGGTTTCACTGTTAATGTCTGTCAGTTCTGCAGCTGAGCTTTGGCTTTCCATTTTTCCAGTAACAGGTTTTCGCAAATCTGTTACTCTGTTGACGGATAAACTGTTTTCCTAATTTCTTGACCAAGTCCAGAAAGGATTTAAGACTTAACAGTGAAATTGTATTGTTCAACCTAATCTTGAAGTTTTGCACAGTTTGTACCCTTAAGAAAAGGTTCAATAAAGGACAATCTTCCTAATATGTAATGAATAGCAACAAATTCTGGCATTTTGTACTCAAAAGGGAGTAGAAATTTGAGGGAATAGCTGTCATTGCCCTCAACCATACACATAAGATACAGTCAGCTACCATACATCAGAATGCTTTTAACTTTGTCTACTACAGAAATTTTGCTTGTTTGGCTTCCAACAGTACAATTCTATGGACTAAAATTCTTTGAATTGTAACAAATAATAAAATGGGATCTCATTACATTTATGGCATACTGGTGCTGGTTTTCAGGTACAGTGGTTGGCTAGGGAAATTCAGGGATGTTGATGCCTGAATGGTTTTCAGATCTGTTCTGCAGGCTGTGTTTACTAACGCAATGAATGTGTAATAAGCCTGCAGCATGTAAATCTGCCAGGAACAGTAAAAGTAACAAACTATGGCCAATGACTAGAAAGAATGACAGAGATAATGATAATGAAAAGAAATACTAGATAATTAGATAATAAATTAGTACTATTAGATTGAAAAGTGATAGAAATCACAATTTTTGGCTTCATTGATTTCTCTAATTTTTTGTGCCAATTACAAGAAGTGAATCTCCTAGAGGTTCATTAACGTTTACTGCTAAATTTTTCTCATTTGTTTGTTGATGGTGTTTGTCCTAACTTTGTCCCGAGTAGTAGGAAAAAAGGGAGATAATGTGCAAGTAAGTAGCTCTCTTCTGAGTGTGTGATAGTTAGCCATTTGAGGTGTCTGGAATACAGAAAAGCATTTTATCTAAGGATGACAATCCTGAAATAGAGATCTGTCAGTTTATCCAGAGGTAGCATAGAAGAAGAGGAGGCATAAGCACTGTCTTACCTCTTTTCCAGCTTTGTGGTAGAACCTAGGGGTTGGTCAGAGGATGTGCTGAAAGAGCAATTCGAGCGGTAAGAGAAGACCTAAGGAAGGGCAATTATGGAAAACTTGGAATACCAGATGGTTGATGGGAATGGAAAATTCAGCTTAGACTGGAAGGGACGATACTATTCACTAAATCAGCAGGAAATATGTAAGATATGTGGTAAGATGAAAGAATCAGTAGTGTGATGTCCCACGCATATGGACAATCAGGAGCATCAAGTCTGCTTATCATTCTTGCTTCCCTCTTCAGCGCAGTAATGCAAGCTATTCAAGTCTATGTGCTTCACAAATTAAATCAATCATTTTAGCCAGTGAGCATGAAATAAGATTTTTAATCTCAAGGAGCTGCTCTGGAAACTGTTTAGCAGTTTACCAGATTTGTAGAGCAGGCAGCGAGGTTATTCAGTCTCTTGCAGTGGATCTGTGTGTTTTGGAGGAATTCTATTCACTGGAGTGGTCCACTGCAACAACAAAAAGTTGTTGGAGCTGCCAGTGCATCAGAGCTGGGAGGAGCCCTAGAGCTGCACAAAAACAGTGTTCCAGCCAGATCCAAGTTCTTGTAAATCCCTTTGTTGAACACAGTTCAACAACCACGTTTCTTGCCGGTTGTGTGTGGATCAGAAGAGGAAACTGTAAGACTATAAAAATGGATGTGCAGTGTCTTTGTTGCAAAGTGGTTTTGTTTTCCCTACTGTCTCATTTTTAGTATTTCCACATAGGTTTGGGTGTTGTAACTTTGATTTCAGAATTTTAAAGAATTTTAAAAAGGGAGACGTGTGTAAATCATAGAGAATGCAGTATTTTTGTGAAAGGAAACAACCTGATTCCTCAGCATCTAGAACAAAAGAACAGTATATGAACTGTGCTGAGGACCCAGGGTTAGAAAGCAGAATATAAGTGTTGAGGGTGGTGGGAGGATGGGGAGACTGGGGCATGGTGTTGGGTGTTTCGCTATAGTGGAGCCAAAGATGGGAACTAAAGCAATAATAAGACCAGTATTTATTCACTTATCAAATTCAGTATTTGCATTGTCTAGAAACCTCCCAACCTTTTTCCTCTTGTTGTTTAGTGCAGGTGCCATTTAAATTTTTTTAATAATTGGAAGCATTTGCTTAAAAAATGTTTTGGGTTTTGAAGTGATAAAGACTGATGCCTTAAAGATAAAACAAATGTGAACTAATTACATTTTCTTCAAGAGTTTGGTTTCAAACATTCTTCTATTACCTGCTGTGTTTCTGAATTTGGTTGGAGAAAGCTTTTTATAAACTTAATCTGGTTGCTTTTATTTCATACTCGCAGGCATGTAGGTTAACATTCATATTAAACTAATCTGAATTTTGTTCGGTGTTCTGAGGTCTTCATATTTTGGTCGTCTCCCACCGCATGGTTGCCATTCTAATTAATTTATTGTCAGACTGCTCCTCTTTAAAAGTGGAATCTTACGAAATATCTAATTTGCTTGCTTTTCATCTTCTGACACTTGCTGTAGAAATTTTAGCACTTTTCCAATTTGATTAAATTTTAAGAACTTTCTTAACACTTTAATGTAGTTGTCTTTTTATGGCTGTTTCTAATTATAAGCTCATAAATAGTTAGCTTACAGTATTAAATGTTTTGACAGAAGCTACTGTGTGATTTCATCAGCTTCCTTTAAGGTAAAAAGCCCCAGTTTTCCTCTTAAGTTTATTGACTTGTTTGCAGATTTGGCCTGCAAAGAAGCTAATATAAGCATTTTGCTGGCTTAAATAAAGAAAAATAATGGATGTTAAATTCCTCACTTTTTAATATGGATACTTTAACGTTGTCTTAGTAATTTTTTTTAAAATATGCTTCTTACTTGTTCCTTGAGTGTGTCTTGGTTATTGAGAAAGTCATTCTTCTTATTTAATTAGTTTAAAATAGGGGAAAGTAAATAATTTTTAAGTTTTGTAATTAAATTGCATGGGGCTCTTGTTTGTCTTAACTGAGAGAGAGCAAAAAGTAGTTATCTCCCTGTTATGTGAAAGCTTTTATTTCTTTTTCTCTATTAAAGGAACCTGCTCTTAAAATATCTCGAAAGGCAGTCTTTGCTATATAAGTCTCACAATAATAAAGTCTCAGAATTTGCTACCTTTATGTGCTTCTATATTAATATATAATGTAAGTCTGAGCATTATTTCCACATTTTGCAGGATGTGTGTAGTAGGTGCATGCCTCAGTTGCGTGACTGCAGCAGAAAGGTTGGATTCCTTGCTGAGGGCCTTGTAAAGATTCTTTCCCACGCTTTCAGTGTTGGATAATAGCTTTCACTGGAGGAGGGCAGCATAAAATTAGAATGTCGACATAAAATTAGAATGGCTTTATCCGGCGACAGCTCCCAACGCCTTCACAGATGTGGAGGGGAGGTTTGCAGGGTTGGGGTGAGCTGGAGACAGTGCCACAGTCACAAGACTCGGGTGCCCAAAGAAGCCTGGGGAAGGGGGACATCTGCAGTGTCCCACCTGGGCTGTCCTGGGACAAAGGGGGTTACAGATGTTTTTCTTGCTGAATCTGCTTTCCCCTTTCAATCCAGAGGCTTGCCTCCTTCAAAATGTGCCCATCCAAATTGTGCTCTCTTTTCCTTGCAATCTTGATTTCAAGCTACCGACTGCAATAGCTTTGAATGCTAAGCAAGCCATGTCACATTGGCATTCAGGAGTTTCCTTTAACTGATCTTGTCACCCTGGAAAGAGAACTGAAAATGTAGGAACAGGTTAAAGTAGTTATTTCTGACTTGGATGGTAGCTATTAAGATTTGGAGAATCTAATTTCTGAAGTGTCTGAGAAGCTCTCCATTTTCAGCTGAATTTCTTCACAGTACAAGGTTGTGCTGTGCCTGTTCTTTGCTGTTGTGGCTGATGTGGGGTAGACAGATATTTTTACCTGGGCATATCATGGGAGTTGTGAAATTGAGGGTGTTTTTGGAACATTTTGCCCAAATAAATGTAAAATATTACCAATAAGTTAAATTTTAAGTGAGACAGAATTAAATGGTATTGTTCAAATTTACCTAGGTTTTTCATGCATTTACATACAGTGTACTTGGTAATCCTTTGTGCAACATTAATATATTTTCCTGATCTTAAAGTCAGGAAGAAGTGACTTGCAGGGAAAGTTGGCCCCTGCTTATGCACTCTGTTATACTTTGGAATTAATTTTACCTCTCTACAGTAATGCAATGCAGACTAACAGATCTCTCTCTTATTTTGTAGTTCGGGAATACATGCTACTGCAATTCAGTTCTCCAGGCACTTTATTTTTGTCGACCATTTCGAGACAAAGTCTTAGCATACAAGAGTCAACCAAGAAAAAAAGAGAATCTCCTTACGTGCTTAGCTGATCTCTTCCACAGTATAGCCACCCAGAAGAAAAAAGTTGGAGTAATACCTCCGAAGAAATTTATAACAAGGTTACGAAAAGAAAATGGTAAGCTTTTTCTTTTTCTTGCGCAATAATTATAGCAATTATGATTTCATTCTGAAGCTGGCATAGTGGAATACCTGTGTATTTGTTACACATAGAAAGTGTTCTTGGTACTGTAGTATAAACAAGAGGTGACTCCAGAATAAGGGTGTAACCCTGGAGCTGATTTGAGAGAGAATCCGTGTCTCTCTCTCTTCATGTAGAACTAAAGTGTATTGTCATATTGTTGCTGGCTGCTTATGAAATTGCTTGCTAGTTTTGCTTCTCTGTGAGTTTTATATTTGTAATCAAAATTCATTGTAAAACCTTTGCGCTTTGTTTTAAAAAAAATATTTTTCTGAACGGAGGAATCAGTCTCCCAAACTGAGTGTGTGGAAAGACTTGCCTGTAAGAATCTAGCTTAAACCTCCCCACATTTTTAAATTAAGTTAGAATTTATCCAATATGTAACTTGACCTACTTTTTAAAGAAGTAATTAATTTTAAAACCACTAAGCAGTTTTGGCAAATTGTTTTAGAAATGTCATTGTTATCCTAAATTTCAAGAGATATCTAGGGATTTTTCACATTTCTTGTTTCTTATCTGCAGGGCTAATTGGTCAGAATGTTTTCGAAAATAATTTGGTGTTAAAATATAAATGAAGCCTTGTAATCTACCACTCAATTTGGATGTACTTCTATAAAAATATGACCTTTTTTTTTCCTAAAAAATAACTACTAGATTTAAATAAACTGTATGAGGTACCATACTTAACACTGCTGCAATAGACATGTTCATACTATTGCTATCTTTCCAAGACTATGAATGCAGACTGAAAAGGCGTTTAAATGGTATGATGAGTATCTCTGTAGTAAGAACAAGAAATAAAATATTATAATGACATTCCTAGTTTGACATGGCTCTTCCAGCAAATGCGCTCTGTGAGCTGTAATGGTACCGTTTAAAAAAAAGCTCTTGGGTGCTGTACAATCACTTACCTGTGCAGAGCAGAAAACTGTCATTCGCTTCTTTGGCACATGTGCTGAAGTAAGTGTGCTTGTGTTTGATACATTTACAGAAACATTTCATTATAACAAATGCAGAGAATCATTCAGATGGAAAGCAGGAAGCAAACCGCAGGAGCCTTTAAGTTCATTATAGAAAGTGTTCTTTGTAATGTGTAATTATGTCATGCCACTGAAATTCTACACAGGGCAAGGCAATTGGAAAACCTTCAGTAGAGAAGTCAGATGTGGAAGTTCAACCCTTGTTGTCGTTTTGGATCTCTTTTAATGATGATACTCTCATCTTTTGTACAAAGAAACAGCTGAATTCAGGCTGCAATTACATGGGAATCATATACGCTATTAAGTGCTTATTGTAAAGGTATATAATTTTGTGCATTAAAGAAGAGTTCATTTAAGAGCCAGATGGGTATGCAACACCAATCTAGAGTCTCTTCCACTCAGTATCCACCTATACCAGGGTGATAACTGAAGGCATAATCTTAATGTGTTCCAGACTACAAAGCTGCTGTTCCCTCTTTATTTTCAATGTCTGAATACCACATACATATATTATATATCTCTGAACTGGAGTGGAGCTTTTCACAAGGGCGTGTAGTGACAGGACAAGGGGGAATGGCCTTAAACTGAAAAAGGGCAGGTTTAGATTAGAAATTAGGAAGAAATTCTCCACTGTGAGTGTGGTAAGGCACTGAAACAGGCTGCCCAGAGAAGCTGTGTATGCCCCATCCCTGGAAGTGTTTGAGGCCAGGATGCATGGGGCTTTGAGTAACCTGGTCTTGTTGGAAGGTGTCCTGATACTGAGCTGGGGAGTTGAAACTCAGTGATCTTTAAGGCCCTTTCTATGTTTCTCTGTTGATGACCTTAAAGTTCAATTGGCTGGGAAGCAGCTGCTGGCTTGAAGTCAGCTGAAGGTGTATGGTTACATTTGCATAAAGTTCTTCTAATCATAAAATGAACCATCTGTAGCTTTCATTTTGCTGTAGTTAATGCTAATTACTGACTGGGCACATAGCCCTGAGAGGCCTGTGATACTACACTTTGAAGAACCTCTGGAGTCTTTTACCTCAAGAGACTTGTAGCTCTTGTTCTGCCTTGATTTACTTGATTAAATGAAGACCTTGCAGTTGGCTAGATTGAACTTATTCATCTCAAAAATAATGTAGCAGTTCATTAAATAATATACATGGTTCATACTCTTGCCTGACCTATTGCACTACTTAACCTCTTCATGTGATCTAGATTAGCATCAGGGTTACCCTACTTTGCTAATAACCCCAGATTTTTTTTTTTTCTATTTTAAGTTTATTCCTGGATGCCATCAGGTGAATGGCAGTAAAACTTCCATGGAGTCCCTGTATGCATTTCAAAACTTAAGCTTCACTGAGTATCTTTTTCATTCATCTTTCCACTCCTGTACACTGAAAATCTGTCTCTTAGTACATTCTTGGACTGCAAACAAATTGAAGTAATTGCACATTAAAAGACTTGTATGATACCAGCTAGTGATATAGAATGCTTTTTAAACAGGCGGGTAAATTTCCTTGTAGCAATTCCTGGTCAGAGAGAAAAGAAGAAAAAAAAAGGTTGGAAATTTGACTCTCTTAGAAATTTTTTTTGTTGTATAACACTAACTGATCAATTAAAAAATTGTGTTTTATCGAAAATTTCGTTTTATCTCGCAGAACTTTTTGATAACTACATGCAGCAGGATGCACACGAGTTCCTAAACTATCTGCTAAACACAATCGCGGATATCTTGCAAGAGGAAAGGAAACAAGAGAAGCAGAACGGGCGCCTACCGAATGGCAACATGGACAGTGAAAACAACAGCCCGCCAGACCCCACCTGGGTGCACGAAATCTTTCAGGGAACATTAACTAATGAAACCAGATGTCTTACCTGTGAAACTGTAAGTCTTTGTGTGCTTTGTAAAAATGGCCTGTGCTGTGTTTCAGAACTGCGTGCTTCACGATTCATTTATTGCAGCAGACCAACAGATTAGATCAGTTTCTTTCTTTAGTAATCTTTATATTTGTGTGAATATTTGCATTTTTTCTTTGTAAGAGAGAGAGTTCCAGCAGCTGATGCATGAATTGTAGGAAAAGACATTTGGTCAATATTAGGGAAATGCCCAGTTGGATTTTTTGTCGATGTGATCATAATCACCTTCAAAATTTAGATCAGAAAATTCTGAAGTGATGTATTCTTAAGCAAAATAAAGTCGGTGATTAGAGGGTGTGAAGTTCTTCTCAAATTTAATGTCTTAATAACTTAATGTCATGCTTAGTGATACATCCCATAAATAAGTATGATGAATCAGTTTCCATGGATTTCTAGTTTTTAAATTTAAAGCCATTGAAATCAAGATATGGTTGGCTTTTAGCATTGAGATAGTAGACTGGGTTTCTCAAAAAACACACTTTCCTGTTCAGGAAAAGTAGTCCTTAATGTCTGTCTACAGGAATTCTTCTAATACTACACCCTGAGAAATAAACTCTTTCTTTACGTATGCTATACTGAAATTTTCTTTGAGAAGTTCTACAATAAGAGAAAGAATGTATTTCATAAAAACTAAAAATTGAATTTAGCTTGAGAAAGAGTAAAAGCAGCACAGTATGAAAATTACAGTAATTCTGTCATGGTCTATGCCTCAGAGATGGTAAAATAGCTAAATGACTGTGGGTTTTGTATAACTCCTCATACAAATTTGCCTTAATTAGGTAATGCAGATATTTCAGCATGATGTTGGAAAGGAGGAATTCATCAAATCTGTATATTTCACATGTAATTTTCTCAGTCTTCTAGAAATACCCACCTCTTTTATTTCAAAGAAAATATCTTCTTAATGTCATATATAATGTAACTGCAGACTATGAGTAATTTAGGTGGTGATTTCCAGCTACCATATTTTCTAGCAGATTGCCCCTCCCTAATAAGTATTGCTTGGCAACTGTCAATTGCTTCTCTTAATTCTTGAACTGTTTTTTTTTTTTTTCTTGAAGCACGAGTTTAGCTTAAGTCTTTTGACACAACTGACATCGTTTTCTTTCCTCATTTATGGCATAATGAGTTACTACTGTCAGGATTTTGATCTAGGTACTGTCCTTAATTCAATTTTAAAGCACTGATATGCTCTTTGCCAGCATATTTTATTAGTTATCAGGCCTGTCACAATTTTGAGAATTCTATTAAGACTGCTCAGTTTTGTTTTTCTATTAGCTGTCGTTAACAGAAATATTCAGCTATTGCTGAACAAGATAATAATCAAAATAATCTGGAAACTATTTTATCAGTTTCTGTCTATTTAGTGTATCAGCTTGTTCCTAAAACACAATGACCTGAAAATGAGCACTTAGAAACACATCTGAACACATAAAATAGGTAATATTACTGTGAATAGTGTCCTATTTTCAGCTATACGGGGTATATTTGATTGTTTTAATGTTTATTAGAAGCTGTCGGCATTTAAATTATTTGTGTGTTTAAAAATATAATTTAAAATGTTAGGAGTACTTGGAAATAGCTCATGTAGAAGATTACAAGCAATAGTGGATGAAATACTGCTTCTTAATGACAAGACAATAACCCTAGTATATTTTTTATTTAATTTGGAAATGAATGCGTATTTAAATATAAAGCATAACATATATCTTTGCCCAATGTGACAATGATTATCTTCTACCTGGACAAACCTACTCAATGTTCCTAAAATGAGCAATATTTTATTCTAATTTTAGTTGTCCTGGTTGTGGAAAAGAGCATCTTTCCAGGATGCACTGTTTCATTAACCCATCTAAAATATAAAAATTGAACTGGCTAAAGATACATCCTCAGTTTTAAGTATCAACAGTGGAGCATTAGGAACATAGATATATTCTTTAACAAAGATTTGTGTTGCGAATCAATCTGCATTATTAAATGAATATGTTACACAAAGGTTTGTAAGTTGTCTTAGCATGCTTTTAATGTGATTTCTCTCTATAATGCTTTCACCCGTCCTTGACAGAGGCAGAATGATGAAGTGAATGTAAATTTTATGGCTAATTTGTAGAAATTATCTAGAAGTTAATTGGTTTTACAGATTTCTCTCACAGTTTAAGGAAGAATAACAGTAAACCTGAAAATAATGTAATTGACTTCATTAAGATTGAATTTTAAACAGCTAAATGTGGCCAGTACTTCTACAGAGAAAAACAGGAAATTGTCAGAAACACCGTAGGTATCCATCTCCAGGTGACGGTCTTGCTCTTGGGTCCAAATGACTCTGCAAGGCATAAAATTCTTTGGCTCAATTCTACTTTGGGCCGAGAGAAGGCAATAAGGAAAATCTCAGTGTTCTCTCTTACATGAGTGCTATAGAGCCTTTAACTATGCCCGGTTTTCATTTCTCTTCTTTTTTAAGCCAAGATAAATCACACAGTTCGTTTCAGCTTCTTTTAAAACTACTTTCTGCCTTAGCACACATGGTTGTCTATAGTTGCAAGAGCTCTTTTGTCAGTGAGCAGATTCACATTGCCAGTGAAATTCCCAGCTGTAAGAAATAATGGATTCTGTGAGTGTCAGCCTTCTGAGCTTTCTGTTCTGTGCAGCTTTGGTCATCAGAGTACAGCTGAGCTTTGTGGGTGCAGATTATGTCCTTGACGTGAGAACAGCACAACATCCTCTTCAGCCAGAACACTGGAACATCCAAATTCCTCACTATTACTCAGATGTTCCTGTTAGGAGCACTCAGACAGCTTTTTGACCACATCAGGGCACACAGATTCTGCGAGTGATGAGGTTTTCTGATGGTGCCCATCTTTTTTTCATTCTGTAGATGATTGAAATAGATAGCATTGGTGACTGTATTCTAAGAAACTTAGAAATGTTTATTTGAAACAAAACCTTTGCAGAAGCAGTGAGGGCTGGTAAGACTGGAGAGTGACTTTATAATTTGAATTTTTTTTTTTTTAATTAAAACTGGATTAGTTAATGATAGAAAAATCTGTTCAAATACTAGGGTTCAAAGAACCTTAAGAAAAGCAATCTATAAATCACCAGCATTAGTGGAAAGAAATCTACTTGGCTGTTCTTGCAATAAAGCCTTTAATGGTTCCTCACAATCCTAAGTGCACAATGGACTGGCTAACCTGAGAGAGGTTTTTTAAGGCCATATTATCACAGAAAATGGAAATTGTCCTTTTACAAACTGCTGTTTTCAGTACCAAGCCCTTTATAACCAAGTTCAACACATGCCTCTTCTCCATATCCTCTCTGCCCTTACAGCTTCTGCATGGGATAAAGCTGCCTGTGAAATCTGTATTTGAAAAATCACAGAGTTTTCTTTGATTAGAGCAAAATAGGAAGAATTATCTAATTGCACGTCTGAATAACACTGGTCACGTGATTCCCTAATTTCAGCTGTCCTAGCTGAAGTCTGCAGCAGCAGAGTATTTTCTGGAATGGATTTTTTTTTTCCTGAGCCATTCTTAATCCCCAGTTACAGTGATTTCCACCAGAGTTCTTAGTGTTATAAACTCAGGTCTGATAATTCCAAGAGTGATTTGCAATGGGATATTTTGAAGAATTGTCCACAGAACTAAACCACAGTACATCCCTGAAGATACGAAATGTGCAGCACACTGAAGATGCAGATGGCTTTTTTTTCCCGCTCTAAACATTTTGGAAGTTACCCATATATGTTCTGTGATCTCTCTAAAAGTACAGACATTACACTTGAGCATCTGAATAATGCAGTAGAAGTGATGTGTAGGTACAGAATAGTGGGGGAGCCCAGTCCTCTCACAGGTGTTAACAGAAGCTTTCTACTTCGTTTCGTCAGTTTTTTGATTTGCCCTATGGTACTAATTCTCAAAAATATTTGTCTTGACCACCTGCTTTTTTCTTTTTTTCTCTCCATGTACGCTGCCCTTAGGAGCTGTGTATTTCTCAACTCTTGATTATCCGAGAACAACTTTCCACTTTTTTCTTCTTTTATTCTGAGTTGAAAAGGGAACATAAATCTCATATGTTTAAAAGATCAACTTACATTACTTCTCCTGTAGCCATTTCACTTTTCCTGCTTTCAGTCAAGAAACTGCAGCCAGGTGTCTTTTCTAAAAACATTTAATTTTGTATCTAGGAAGAGGACATTCTCATGAGTGGCATTGAGTGTTTTTAGATACAGAGAGACACATTAGCAGACAAAAGTTAAGGTTGCACATTACTGTTTTCTAAAACTTTGATAACGTAGTTGGTTTTCAGGGCAGCTGTGGATTTTTTATCATTTGTCAGGATTTGTGGTGGAATTTTTTTTCTGCTTCTAGAATGTTCTGTTTTACTTACTTGTTATTCTTGCATTTTTGTGAGAACTGATGAGTATTCTCCCACTATCAGACCAAGCCCCAAGCTCTCATTTGCCAAATTTATGATCTGCTGTTCCTTTAAGAGGATGAATCTGGCCATGAGGAGGCTTCACAATATTTGGGCTTTTTAGGTACACTGACTGCTTTTTAGGTACAATATTTAGGTACACTGTGACATGCAAATACATAACTTTCAGTTCAAGGGAATCAGATGAGAAGAACAGAAGTGAGAACCCTAAACGTGAGAATCACAGTGATTCTGTTCTTTTGAAAAATGTGAGGTGTAGGAGAAACTTGGCATTAATATTGTTGATCAGAAATCACAGCTTAAGGACAGCTGGCATTATATACACCCAGAGACTCACACACTTGGCCCTTCCTGAACAAAATGGGAAAATCTAGCAAATCTCTGAAATAGAAAGGCCACTTGCAAAAATATTTAGAAGGATGTTATAGGGCAAAAGATGCATTCTGTCAATAAAAAGCGGTACTGACAAAGATAAATTAATATAATTTGTTTTCACTATATTCTGTTGGTTCTTTTTTTCATGCAGGTAAGCAGCAAGGATGAAGACTTCTTAGACCTTTCAGTTGATGTGGAGCAGAATACTTCAATCACTCACTGCTTAAGGTAGACACAAAAGATCCAAATTTCTGTAATTTGTCTTTACCTATCAGAAAGAAGTAAAATTAAAAGCTGTCAGTTCTATCTTAGGTAGATTTAAGTGTATAAAATAATGTTTATATCGTACATTTATATGGATATTTTGTATAAAAAACTAGTATTTACAGCTTTCTTTTTTTGCGCAGGGGTTTCAGCAACACAGAAACTCTGTGCAGTGAATACAAGTATTACTGTGAAGAGTGTCGCAGTAAGCAAGAAGCGCATAAAAGGTACATCACACTTAGGGGAGGAAAGAATAACTCATGCATTTAATGAAAATACTCTGGTATTTCCTTTAGTGTGTGTGTGTCAAGGAGAGAACACCCTTTTCCCCTTAATTTTTCGACTCTTCTTCCACTTAAAAGTAACTTGCGTTCCTCATGCTAGAATTCAATGTGTCTATTTCCATGAGTAATGAGAATCCATGAAAAGCATTTTGGGACTCCTTTGATCATTATTTATTTTACAAATGGGAAAATAAACGGTCTTAAGACCAAAAATGAGTTAAAAAGCCAAGTTAAAACAAACTGTCGGTGACTAATCAGAGATAATTGGCAATGGTGAAAAGTCATTGATTGCATGTGACTTTTTTAACTTAGTTTTGTTTGGAAAATAATTTTTCCAGTTGCTGAAAGAATAATTTTGATAGCACTTTCTGTAACTATTGTTGTTAACTGAGTTTCTCATTTCTCATAAGTGTTTAATTAGTTGTCCTAAACTGTTTGACAGTGCTCCTGAAAATCATCAGAAGCTCTATAAAGGCCTGAAAATCATTATGTTTAAAAACAATTCTTGTCTGCCTAATAATTCTTCTAGTCTTGTTTATACCTCTGAAAAAGCTGTCATTTTGTGTGCTGTGTGGCTGTTTATTATCGGAGAAAGTGTTTGGCTGAAGGAGTGGGAGCTCCGACATGCTCTGCTGGTTATACCACTGCAGCTGGGTATTTGGTTTGCCATAGATTGCACACACAGCTTTTGCCTATCTCATCTCTCAAGTTTGCCCTCACACATTGCCTAAGCTCACTAATTGGTGTCTGTTGGAGGTTGTCAGTCCAGGTCTGCCCTGTTGTTTTCCCTTGCCTGAGCTCTTTTTCTGTGTGGGAGGTGATGTGATCCCTGGCCAGTATAACCTGGGTTGGCATAAACCCTCATTGTTGGCACTTCTGTGTTGGCAAAACACAGCTTTGGTTGTTTATATTTTGGTTTTCACATGTGCCTTAAGTTCAGTTTCACTGCAGTCGTATTTTCTAACATCTTTATAAAACAGTTTGTCTGTGATGGGGTATACTCTGCTAGAAAAGATGAGGTATGAATTTCTTCACCATTGAAAGAGCTCCTATTATCAAACTCAGTTACATTATAAGGAGATGACTTAGTTTTGAAACAAGAAAGAGAGCAGAAATTATAGGCATCATGTCATAAAAAAGTAGCTCTCCCTAAAAATAGTTGCTTCTGACATCTTTTTGCCCTTCTCCAGCTGTCTTCATTTCCTAGTTCTCTTGTGGACATTTGAGTCTAGCAGGGTTTCCTACAGGTTGCTATCAGTCTGAGTTTAATGAGAAAAAGGAAAGGAAGGTGGTTTTTCAGGGAATTTGTCCACAGTCTGCTGTCTTTTGAAAAAGGATTGTCTTTTACAAATTTCATGACATTCTGGAAGTGTGGTCTTAATAGACATGTCGGAAACCTGGACTGTGTTGTAGAGACTTTTGAGCTACCTTCCGGAAAGGGGCCAAAAGCAGTTTGAAAAATTCAGCACTGTGCTGATCTAAGGCACTTGGCTGTGCCAAGAAGCAGAGCTCTCTGGCTTGGTTGTTCTGTTAGGATGGGCAAATTCATTTTCCAAAGATTTGGAAGTCTGTGTTTGCTGCCAGGCCAGCTATGGTTGGCTGAGGAGGATTTGTAGGCACTGATGTGAGATCTGAATACCTCAGGCTAGAGAAAGGGGCCAGAGAGCCCTCAGTAAATCTAGATCACATTTTGGCTTTGACTGCTGTTAAACATTGCTGCAACATTTGTACAAAATTGTGCCAGAGCACAGCCTTATCTTGTTTGGATAGCAGGAGGTGGGTGGATAACAGTGGGCTACTTGTGTCCCTTGGAAATCTTTAGTGAATGGCTTGAAAATGAATGGCTGTGAGAACCTGGAGTAATACTTCTGTGACAAAGTGGTGTAACAAAGCTTATTTTAAAAAGCTTGTTTGACTTGGCTGGTTCACTGAGAAATTCAGCTGGAACAGGACCTCTGAAACAGCTCTGTTGCAATACCAACACTGTATATCAAGTGGGATCCAGGTTTTGCTTTTGGGAACTCTGGAAAGCTATGGGTAGAGATACTTAAAAATTGAATTCTGTGTTATGTGGTCTTTATGTCTAAATTGTTATGTGACTTCATCACGGCTGTTCTTATATACTGTAGCTTATTGTTTTAAATACATTTTCAGCTCTCTCATTTATTAAAAATACCCCTTTAGTTTAGGAACACAGGACGTATTTTTAAACAGCTGATTATTTTAGTTTCTTTCAATGCTTCCAAAGGTTTTTAAGGACTTCAGATTTTCTGTTTCTTGATATCGACTGAATGTTTTGGGTGAATACTAGAAATACTGTTGTTTTTTGGTTTTGTTCTTTTTTTTTCAGGATGAAAGTAAAAAAGCTGCCTATGATTCTAGCTCTCCATTTGAAGAGATTTAAATACATGGATCAGCTGCATCGATACACAAAACTCTCTTATAGAGTAGTTTTTCCTTTAGAGCTTCGTTTATTTAACACCTCAGGAGATGCCACCAATCCTGACAGAATGTATGACCTCGTTGCTGTGGTAGTTCATTGTGGAAGGTAATAACTCTGTTTTAAGCAAGGGATTTTTGTATAAGCATAACTGTGTTTAAAAGAGCAACATAAAGCACCTAGTATCATATAAATCAACAGCATTTAAAGACCTCTTAAAAGGAAAAGCTTCTTAGGAAAAAAAGTGTTGTGGGGAGAAAATGCCAGTCCTGACAGACCATGTGGCTTTGGTGCTGTGACAGGTCATTGTGAAAAGTGGTAGCTATATCACATTAAAGATCTTTATATGAACCTAACTATGTTAAAAACAAAACCTAAAAAGCAACACAAAATGCACAATATCATATAGCAAATAATATTTAAAAATAGCTTCTGAGAAAAAGGTTTCTTTGGAAGGAAAGGATTATAGAAAGTTGATTTTATAAAGCATTTCCTTTAGGGTGGGGTTTTTTTTAAGGCTTGAGCCACATTTTCTGAAATATACCCATATATGATGAGTTTTGTTGATTACTTTGTTTCATTGCTTTCAAAATAGGACTGTTAGATTTGTACTTGGTTTTGCTGTATTCAACAAATGTTCTTGTGGCTTCAGGGTTTAAAATCAGGTTGTTCTACAAACTGCTTATTGAGTAGACAAAAGCCCCAAAGCTGAAAATTACGATTTGACATCTAGAATCACAGAATAATTTATGTTGGGAGGTCAACTACTTAAAGCAGGGTGACTTTGACATTAGATTAGGTTGCACTTGTCACAGTTTCATAACTAGGAATGCTGATTTCACTTCCTCTTTGGGCAATTTGTTCCATTTATTCAGTGTTCTCACAGTGGGTAAAGAATAGAGTTAAGATAAATAGATCTCAAATTGGACAGTTTTGGAAAGCAAGCCTTTGTGCCATGGTTTTCTGGGACACTCTTGTTGTGGATTTTAAGGAAAATTCTCTCTGCCCATTCTGTGTGATTCTGACCATTTCTGCCTCCTTCCTTGAAATTGCAGTCTTGGGGACTTCTCCGTTGTCAGAGCCACGGCAGGAGCTGAGCCCTGTTGTCATTGTGTTGGAGGTCTGGTGCACAGACATGTCCCTTAGGGATGGCAACCTTCCCTCCCTGATCTGGGCACAAAAACCATACAATTACTGCTAGGAGCCAGTGAAGGAAGTTCCAGAACTGCTCTAACTTAGTTGTACAGTTTCATTTGAAAGGTTCAGCTGTTTCAGAAATTGCACTGTTTCCTTGCTTGAAACCTGGATGAGAGATAAGACACACTTAAAGTTTTGGTGGGGATTTTTTTCTGTCATAGCTGTGGAGAAATTCCCTGTCTGCCATAACTGAAGAGTCTGAGCATTGTAAGAGTTTTAATTGGGAGCCCTTCTCATTGCTGTGCTTCTGGAGACTCCTAAACTGCCAGTTTAATTCAGTTTTTGTGTACAATGAACCAGATAAAGAGATTCATTATTGAGACTGTAGGTGAGCTTCAGTTCCACAGCTTTTTTCCCTTCTGAAGATTAGAAATAGTTTGGGATCTTTTCTGTCTCCATGAAATATCAGAGTGCTTCCTTGATGTCACTTCTCTCTCTCTGTTTATGATTTCATTTATATTTTCAATGCCTACTGCTTATTCCTCATTTGAAATTAAAATAATTTATTTAGCACAATAAGTAAGACTGTGTTATGAAGATGGTGTAAGTAGAGAGTAAAAATCAAAAGAGAAGAAACATCCAAGAAATTGTAGTGGTAACCATTTTAATTACTGTTAAATATGGCTTTTCTACAAGAAAAAACAATTAAATGGAATACATCTCTACATACCTGTGTTATTGTCTATGTTATTTTCTAATTTTATTTTACAGTGGCCCTAACAGAGGACATTACATTGCGATAGTGAAGAGTCATGATTTTTGGTTGCTTTTTGATGATGATATTGTTGAGGTAAGACCAAGCAGAGCACATGCACCTGCCTTGTGTGTAAGATTATTTAAAGTAGAATGACTGGTGTGTTAATGAAAAGAAGCTTCAACACCAGTCTAAATGAGCAATAATTGTTTGTGTAGAGCTGTGCCTTACAGTTTGACTGTACAATACTTAGAATTGCATTTAGACTTTTATACTTAAAAGATGCTCCTTTGTTTATGACCACCATCTTTCACCATTGTTTAATAAGCTATTCTGTGGTCAGAATATGTACAGATGTATTGGTTTTTTAGCTTAAAATACACAGGAACTTAATACAATCCTTACAACAACACTTAAAAATTTATATAAAAAACATATATAGCTGCTATCCTCTGTGCAGGTGACAGTTGGGGGGAAGCTGAAACATAACAAGTTTAAAAATTGTTTGAATTTAATCATTTTATGTAACTATATGAAAGTTTATTTGGTTTGACAGTAATTTTTAGAGCGGAATTTAATTTTATGTGTATATTGCGCAAGATACTCTTACTTTAAATTTCTGTGTTTCAATACAATTTCTGTGTTTCTGTCATCAATACAGAAAATTGATGCACAAGCTATTGAAGAATTCTACGGGTTGACATCAGACATCTCAAAGAACTCTGAGTCTGGTTACATCCTCTTCTATCAGTCTCGGGACTGAGGGGAGCTGTAGTGAAGAGAGATTTTTGTGTCTCACATCTTCTCTATCCTGGAACGGAGCAAGCACTGAAGAGAAGGGAAGCAGGGAGCTCTAGGGGCAATAGCACAGTTTGCACACAACTACGTAAAGAGTTTGGGATTCTTAAAACTTTTGTATCGTTTTCATTTGATTTGCTCAGGTATCATGCTGACTCCACATCTCCACTGCATCCCATAAGCAAAAAGAGAGATACCAGCCACTCTTGCAGGAGCTTTCCTTTGGGGAATACTGTCTCTGTGGTCCTAGTTCAAAGCCCACTGAAGCCTTTCGTGGACTCCAGTGGCTTTTGAATCAGGTTCTCGTTGCGCTGCCAGATTGGTGCAGTCAGGAGTGCTAGAAATCTGTATTTTATACAGACTTCATGTATAAAAGGTAAAGGATTCTCTGTGAAGGTGGTTTCCTGTGCTTAAGTTTGAAAGAATGAAGTTTGAAGTTATGTCTGGGCCCAACACAATTGCCTTCTTGATGGAAGTGGTTTAACTGAAGGTGTAAACTGGTGTCAGGGAGGCAAGGATGCTTTGCTTCTCTGAAGGAGCTTACATTATTTATAATGTGTGATCGGGAGCAATCAGTCAAGATTATGGCTTTTAATCTCCGTATGGGGAAGGATTTGGTTTGTAATAGTTTATTTTTATTTATAAATTATTGTAACTTAGGATCTTGTGTATTGTCCTTTATTCTAACAGGTATTGGAAATTTTATATATTAATTTGAATTAAAACTGATTGTGTTTAAATGTTAAAGGAGAGCCAATACAAATTACAAAAACAATGCCTACAATATCTGAAAAAATTATTAACACAGAAGAGAGATTTCCTTCTGGAGAAACTGGTATCTAACTGAGGTACTTTATTTTATTAAATTAGAATAGACTTCCCGTTAATGGGTGAAAAAAAGTGATCAAACTATTATATAAAAGACTTAAGTTGTAAGAAAATGGTGGTGCAGTGGTGGTATACTGGTCTTTATAGTTCTTTGATAATTTGTTAATGGTTCATACTCTCAGCAAATTAGAATTATTTGAGTCGAAGCAAACAATTTTAAGAATATTATTTCCTCTCCTAAAAGCGGGTCAACTTCTGTTAAACATTAAACTATGTCTGAGTAATAAGAAGAAATAGACTTGGAATTTCATGAGACTGAAGATACCACATTCCTGTAAAAGTAATAATATTTAAGTCCTGAATAGTGGAAGTTTCTGAAACTAAGCAGTTTACCTTGCATTAGGTTTATGAAACAGCATTAAGAATTAAATCTTGACAAAACACCTGATCTGTAAGAAATGGGAACTATTTGACATTCTTCACTTAGGAGTACATTGTCTGACAGTAGCTGAATGTAATTTCTGGAAGGTCCTGGGATGTGCATTCCAGATTATGGCAGTCAGGTCTTGGATATCCTTGTGACTCCTTCATCAGCTAGTGATTTTTACATTACTGTAATTTTCTAGGGTTATTTTATTGATACTGTTACAACTTTTAAAAATAATGTCTCCTGTCTGCTGCTATAACTATTTACTTACCTGTATCTTTTAGCTCAGGAAATGACTTCACCTATTCACTCAGTTGAACAAAACTTTAACAGGGTCACTAAATAAATTGGGCTATTTAGCAACTGTTACACTGTAACAAATCGCTTTTGTAAGGTGCAGAGTTTCTAACGCCTCGGTTTGGCTAGAATTCTTTTATAGAAGATTATGTATCATGATTAAACTACCAGCATTGTAAAGTAAAGCCTAAATATTGTGGGAGACGCAGAAAAATATGATTGGATTTTTCTGAAAGGACTCAAAAAATGTTAAAACCTATTTTCGGCTTTCAGTAGAAAAAGGGTTAAAGGGGTAAATCAGTTGGATAATGGTGCATATTAGAAGGATGAAGTCCTTTGCATACTAAAGGTACGGTTTTGCAAAAGAACTGTCATATTACTTTTTGCTAATTTATTTGGGTTTTTTTAAAAATTTTGTTTTCTTTTGTTTTAATATAGTTCAAAGCTGAGGCTAGTTGATAAATGTTTTATACCTTAACAAAATTTAAAACATTTTTGTTGTTTCACTGGTTTTACCCCTGCTATGTATTTTTATAAGATACTGACTTTTATTTTGTATAGGGGTTTTGAGCTAGTATTCCAAATTATATATTTCATTTTTCTTTTAGTGCAGCTGAAATAATTGTAAGTTCTTAATTAAACTGATGTCAGAAACTACAACTTAAAAAAACCTTAAAGACAGAAATACAAAATATAACTGATTGGTATGTAAAACATTATAGGATTTTTTTCTTGACTGTAATACAGTGAGGACTGTGGGAAAGTTGTCAGTTGTTGTAAATGGTGGACTTTATTTGCTGTGTAACTATGTAAATGTTGATTGGGATTACAGTCCCTTATTTTGTATATTGGAGCAAAAAACTTCTATTAAATAAAGTATGTTCTCTAAAGATACATACTGTATGCTTTGTGGAGCCCAGATGCTCAGTCAGCTGCCTTTTGTGCTTTGCGGTGTTTCCAAACAAAAAAAAAAACTGTCTGGAGCTTCCTGTATTAAGCCAAGTGCCCTGAGCCCTGGGGGGAGAGGTGTGTTTAAATATGCTGCATTAGATATCTTACTCGATGTGTTGTTAGGGAAGTCATTGGGTGGCAGCCATGCTTTGGGTGGTGTGCTTCTCTAGGGGTAGGTTTTTGGTAAGTCCTTGGTCTCTGGGATAGAGGAGAAGGGAGTTTTAAATAAGTGTTCTTCCTGGACTACTTCTTTCTTAAAATGAAATTGTACCTTGCCACAAAATATGCAAGTTAACCCAAGGGATTTCTTGCATGGCCACCTTGTGGGAGGGAAAACAAAAGGAAAGAAAAATAGTATTTACAACACTAATGTGTGTGAGAGACTGACAAAGAAGCAGAGTCCAGCATCAGAAGAAACAGGTGCAGGTGGTTACAGCATCCGTGTATGATCTGGGATCTTCCTTCACTTGGAGTCCACTCTTCTTTTGTAATGAAAGTAAATAAACCTGAGGTTTTACAAACAATTCAGACCCTGCCATGTTTGTAATTGTGATGCTGCATCTGTAGCCACTTAGATCCCTCACCACGGTCTGTGACATCTGCATAGTTCTGGCAGATGACCATCAGATGCACAGATCTGTATCCTTCTGGAGCAGCCCCTGGAAGCTGGGTGGGGCATCCTGGCTTGTTCCTGTGTTTCAGTCTCAGTGTTTCCACAGGCACTGTTGCATATGCTCTGTTTGGATTATATACAGATGACAGTCTGTGTTGGTTGGTTGCACTCTCTTGTGGTGATATTTGTAAAGTTTCAAACCTGAAATATCTGAAGCTTCTAGTTACTTTCCTAATTCCCTTAGTAAAACTGAAGGAGCATTATCTTGTGCTGTTTGGTCTGGTGTCTCAGCCGTATAGGATGATTATGTATAGTCTTATTATTAAGCTCATCCTTGTAACTAAATGAAATTTTCAAATGTGTAATCAGTTACCAGAAGATGCTTAGCTTTTTTTCTTCATACCTTTTCCTATGGGAATTTCCACTTGTCCTCATCAGAAAGATGTTAAATATATGCATTTATAGCATAAATTCCTCCTAACTTGCTTTGTAACCTTTCTAACTCTCTGATTGTTGATTCAAATTTAGTAGTTGTCCCTGAGCATACGAAACCTCCACGGCATGGATTGCAAATGAACAGGGATGAATTCTCTTACACACAAAGCTTTGTCTACTTATACACATTAAGAGGTGACATCTTTTTTTCTGTTTAACTGCTGACTTTGTTCTGTGACAGAATTCAGCTTGGTCTGAAAGATGGAGAGTGGGGGCTTTGAGAAAGTGTTGAAAATGCATCAACATCTGAGGATGCCAAAAAAGGTTGGGTGGTGGTTGGTTGGTTTGGATTTGTGAGTTTGGTTTTTTGTTTTCATTTTGTCCTTGGTTCGGGGTTTTTAAAGTTGTCTGAGAGCAGTTACTTGAAATTGTATTCATAGATGAAACCACGTCTTCAGTTACCTTTATCTCTAAGAGAAGAAAATATTTCAGTACATATTAATTATCAGTGGGCTGCAATATTACACTGAAGATACTCTTGTGACTTTTCTGAAAGTTTAAACAATCCAGGTATGGATTCTTTGCTTCCAAAAAGTGACTTTACTGTGTAAGATTTTCACTTTTACCCGCACATTTGTCTGGGTTGATCTTAAGTTTGTGTATGTTAGAAGTTCCGGGCTTTTTTGCCTCTTGACAATGCAATATGCACTATTCATAGTTTTGGCCTTGTAAGGCTTCAAAGTCCTCTAACCTCTCACAGCATAATGTGAGATGTATAATGCATTAGTCTCTTTACCTGTGAGCCTCCAAGTACTCAATTATTACTTTACTAATATTCTACATAATCTGTATTCAAGGGTGGTTCACTTTGCAGCAGCTTTGCTACTGATTGATTGCTATAAATGAACTGTGCAAGTCAACCACCCTGCAAACAAACACAAGCTTCATTTGTTAAATAGAGAGAACTCTGAAATCCATTGTTTCCAGTTTTAATGACAGAGTGTGGTGAGGCAGAAACGAACTTTCTTTGGTCTTTATTAAAATATGTCCTTTGGGGAGTTTCTATAAGAATGTGTTGGATATGTAAAGAAGATTGTAGAAATCAGCAGTTTTGAAATGAACTAATATCTTCCAGTTTCTTTAAACAGTACAAATAAATTACATTCTTTCTCTCTAGTGGCTTGTGATTGCTGGGTAAGAGATTGTAAGGGCTCAGAAGAGAGCAAGGTACTTTGTAGCCAGGTCTTTGTTACGGAGCCCATGTTGGCATCATTAGGGAGCTTTAATTACAGAAGGATCATCAGCCGTGTCCTTGATCTGCATTCCGCAGGTTATATAATCCAGGAGAGAGAATGCACAGCAGGAATCTGTCTGGAAATAGAGACAAGTAGCTTTACAATTATTTACTAACACAATAGATATGAAAGCAGCATTCCCCCAAAAGACAAAATATTATATTTAGTGCAGATTTCTGGTATTTGAGAATTTAGGGGGTGCTCAAAACATCCTGCCATTCTAGGCTTTTTCATGCCTTTCAGTGTGTGTTTAATTTGCTGTTTCAATCTCTTTGAAATTTCTGTCTGTACACAGGTTGTACACAGATTTCTAGGTTGATATGATTGTATTAATGAGTGCTCCTCCAGAAACAATTTATGCATATATGTGAGTCACATGGAGTGTAATCTTTCAGTGGTCTGATCTACAAAGATTTTCTGACTCTTCACTAGGACTCATTTGTGTATTTTCTGTAACTGATTTTAGAAAAAAAAAATACTGAAGATCTGAAAATATTTCATTAGCATATTGTATTATTAAGTGATTCGATATCCAGGGATTCCTGTGCTCTCGAGTATCAGCTGAATTTGAGTGTCATCATGTCATAACACGAGCTGATGTCCATCAGCTGCTTTGAGGGGCGATGGTTATGCTATTTCAACTCCGTTTCACTGAGTGTTGCCTCTCTGCAGTGGCTGTTGTGAGCAGCTTTTAGCAGATGTGCTAACAATATTCATATAACACTATATTTCCATGCTTGCACATTTATTTGGCTTTCTGCAGGCTCATTATCCCAATGTTATGTCACATCAGTCTTCTCTGCATCTTCCATGTCAAGGAAGATTGCCGACACACAGCCTCAAATGATGTTTGGTAAATTACTGGGTTGTATGTCAGAGATGAAATTTACGGTATTTGCACTGAAAATATCTGATGCTTTCTGTTTTCTAAATTGCCATGTCTCTATGGTGAAAGTACTCTTCAATATTAAAAAAAAATGGAATAATGGGATTGAACAAATGCAGCTTTGGTGTACCCTTTTCCTTTTTAAGGAGACTGTGAAAGCCCTGCAGTGTTTCTCCCTAAGATTGTTACATGATCAGAAACATATTTGAAAAATGATATCTTTGTTTTACAGAAGGTGCGCTTAGATTATTTTTGAGTTACTTTAGGGTTCCATGTGAAGGCATGGCAATGTTACACAGGGTTAGGTTACACAATGTGTACTCAGAAGCTCCTGTTAGGAGCTAGATGCCAAAGAGGTCTCACTGTAATTGCTAATCCCAGTGCAGTCTAACAAGACCCAAGTTTTGCAGAGCAGCCACTAAGAATCTTCTGTGAATAATGGGAGAAAAACTGCATTCATCAGGGCTGTACTTGCTGCATATGCAAGGCTCTGAGACTGACCACCGCTCCTTTTCATTCCTTTTTTTTTTTAATTAAAGGGAGACAAACCACTTTAAATGTACAGTTTTGATATTTGTACGGTATGTATTCACTCTTTTAAAAAAAATCTTTTAAATTCTGGTAACGTTTCTTGAATTGCAGAGAATTAGGGGGAGATATTACAGGTTGAGATCAAGAAGTGTGTTCCATGTATCTATCACAAAACCATGATATTGTATGATTTTTTTCCCATACTTTGCATGTAGAAAAATTCATAACTCACCAAAGGGCAGAAGAGACAAAAATTACTATAGTTCCTAAGCTGTCTTTTTGTCTTTATTTGTTATGGGATTGTGTACAAGGTAATATATATTTGAGGGGGTGAACATTGAAAAATAACTTGGTCATTTAAAAAAAAAAGTAGAATGCATAGGTGCTTCAGTGAGTAAAGAAAAATTTCAAAGAATATGAAGCAGTGAAATGCTGCTTTTGGGCAAATTTGCTAAATGTAAAAAAAAAATAGCATACTGAAGGCTTGTTAGTAAGGATTAGAGTGAGATGAAAAAAGCCCCAGAGCCTTGAAATCTAAAAACGGTGACATCCCACCAGGCTGGCTGATGGGGCAGTCTGTATTACAGGAATTATCAGCCTGCACTGTGAGCCTGTGTGCCCAAAACCATCTCGTGGTGTTCGTGTTGTACGTCAGACGCATCTGCACACGTCAGAAGACGCAGCTGTGTGTTCAGCTAAGACTTCCACATGGAACGTACCTGGGATAATGAGGGCACAGCGGTGTTTGTCTCTATGTGCGCAAATGCCACCTTCCATTTTGGACACCGAGAAGGAAGAATGTGAGAACGCAGCTGCCGAGTGTCCCCCTCACAAAAAGATAGCTCTTGGGTTTATATGAGGATGCTGAGTCCTGAGTAATCCAGTCCCACTTCAGTGTTTTCCATCAAGAAAATGCGTTCCAAACAGCTGCCACAAATCTCAGGAGGGCTCTGGCCTGCCTGGCACTTGCTCTGCTGTATTCTAGTGTTGCAGCCACCTATGTGAAGTGCGATAAAAATTCCATCTTACGAAACACTCCTTGCAAGATGAGTGGTGAGGCTGGGCGGAAAGCTGCATAAGATGGGTGCCTGATCTTCCTCCTGTGTGCAACAGGCACAGCAGCTCCAAGGGTTTAGCATATGCTCAGTGGTTTTCTCAGTCAAGACGTCTTGTTCTGACTTGCTCTGTTGGGTGGTTTTTAACTGAGGGGCATTCTAACATCTGCTCCTGGCGATTATCTCATTAACCATGATCTGACTCCAATTTCCATTCCTGGCTGGGCATGCACAGAAAACATTTCCTGATGTTTTGTGGCTGTGTACCTAAGTACTAAGAGCAGCAGTGTGTTTTTTTGTTTAGTTCCCTCAAAGTTTGGGTAAGATTGTAGGAGTCAGCATTCAGAAAGGTTACAAAAATCCAGTTAATCATTAAATTTGATAGGAGTTCTGTATTTTAAATACTTCTGTTGATGAGGACAACAGATCATGTAGTGCAAAGGCATAATTCATGTGGAAGCAAGGAGTCATGAAAGTTTGTGGTCTCAAATATCTGAGAGAACAAACCTTTCTCCCTATGAGAACAAACCTATGCTCCCTAAGAGCATATGGACCCTCAAAAAGCAACGCCTCTCTCTCAGCATTGTCCTGGATATGCTGATTCAGTGCCGATGGCTTACCTTTTCTGGTGAAATGAGAAGCCATGAAGCATCTTTCCTATTCTGCAGGCAAAGTCTACAGGAATTATGGAGGCTTGAGGTGTTTTTAATTGAAAATTATTTTGATATTTTGTGATTAATGATTTACTGGAATCCTTCTTACAGATGATTAAATTTGGTGAATTGAAGTCCTAAGTCTCCTTGTATCAAGCCTGGTTTCCCATTGTGGCTGGTTTTTTTTTAATTATAGTAAGGAAGATGTGGAGATTAGAATTCAGCTGTCACATTAGTGTTCCATTTATTTGGCTGATTGCTCTGTTGTGGATGTCTAGATAATTATATGTAAATCACTGACTTCTTGCTAATGGCCAACTTGAGGGGTTTTTCCCACAAATCTGTCAGCTCTTGAATGTTTTTTCTAAAGTGTGAGGAGGAATTAAAAAAACATTTTGACATATTCATGCAAAGGTAAGCTGAATGTAGACATGCAAATGTGTAAAGCACAGTATCTAAACGTGGATGTTTTCAAACTGCAACTTTTATATGGGAAATCAGGCTGCACATTTAAAAGCAAAAACTGCTGAAATGTAAGTGCCTGAAAGTAATCATCTCAATATGATTTAAAATTCTGCTTGTCTTCTGAATATTTTTTCAGTGTCAACAGTAAAAGTCCCCTGAAATGATAAGGAGCTCCATAATCTCAGTGTCTGTGGAAAGGTCATTATGATGTGGGTGCCTAATACGGAGTTGGAAGCCTAACTTTTTACAGAGTTGACAATTTTGGCCTGACTTAGTAATAGAAATTATCAGTAGGTTCACGTAAGGCAAAGAATCCATCACGTGGATGGTGATGGAAATCTACAGAGCTGCAGGACTGAAAATAAATTTTTGCATTATAAAATCCTTGCTTTCTTAAAATCACTGGAGCTGCTAATAGCACTGGTCACAGTGTCAGGGGTGTCCCAAATGTGGCATAGCAGCGCAACATATTCAAACCTGTGTGAGCAAAGGCTTGTGTTTATGGATGATTAATGCTATTCATACAAAAAGACTTAACATCAGCAGTGAAGCTTTCACATGCTATGTGTGCAAAAGCAGTTCAATTTTAAAGAGTCTTTTGAAAGCAGTCTTTGCTCGTAACTTTACTGTGCTCAGTTAATTGGACTATTCTTTCTCCAGAACTTTAGTCTCGTTCAGATTCCATTTGGCGCTTGGAGAAAACATTTGCAGTAAATTTGTATGCTTTTATAAATTCAAATTAGTGAGTTTCAGCCTAAAACTGAGTGAAGTATGCAGTCAAACATAATTATTTCATTCACAGGTCATTAATAGCTGACTTATCCTATATAGAATTTTAAATCTTCAAAACTGAGTTAATAAGCCTCATAAAATTGTGCTTTGTCTGTTTTCTTATGCTGTCGATCTGGAGTTTTTTTGTACTAAATATTCGATGTCACCAGGAATTTTACCGATGACTAATGGTGTATTTGGGATTTTTTGCTTGAGAGTGCTGTTGTGAGGAAAAGCAATTGCATTCATTGCTTTTAAAACAGGGTTTCAAGGGCAGCTTTCTGAGAAAAGGGAATTTGGGTCTATTGAAACACTCTTTCCACATGAAAAACAGAATCCAGCAATTTGCTTGGGCAAACAGTGGGACTGCAGAAGGGAGCGTAGAAGGAGCTCCAGTTTGTTGAGAGTGCAGTGGGCCACCAACCAAGCAGCACTCGTCACAGTTAACATAACACCCCCGGGCACCGAGCCCTGTGCTAGCTTCCAGTAGGATACTGGCTCAGGTCCATTCTGCTGTTCTGATCTTCACAGCACCAACAGAATGCGTCTCAACTTCCTCAAAGCCCCTGTGGATTGGAGATCACCAAAGCACCGAGGGCCAGGGTAAAATCCACGGTTGGGGTATGGCCCTTTCTGAAGAGGGTCCACTCCCATTGTATTTGTGCACTTGTGTCTTCAGAGCTGTAACTGGGTAGGAATTTTCCAGCAAAGAAAATTTTGTTAGAAATCAATGGTTTGTGAAAACTGAAATGTTTAGTGGGAACATAATTCGCCAGTTTTTGGTGAAACAGCTGCAGAGTGAAGGCAGCAATCCATTCACTTGCCTGCCAGCTCATCAGATGGGTTTATGGGGAGTCCACATTTCAGGAGCACTACAGGGCAATCATGAGGGTTTCAGACAACATAAATATCTTGAGTCTGCTGTTCTTGTTTCAGTTCTCCACAAGATCATGGTAATGCTCTAATAGGCTGGCTTGAGACTGCCTTCCTCTCATTTCTACCCTTTGCGTGCTTGACTTTGTAGCTTTCTGGATTTCAATGAAAGACAAAAGTGAGAAGCAGAGCTGGTGTATTGTGCTGATAATTTATCAGTATCTAGAAGGACTGAAAACTTTGGATATGTACAAAAACTTGACATTTGAGCTAATAGAGCAAGAGAGAGATTGGTTAACTTCTAAAGGCTTTGGTATAAAAAAAAATCATATGAGATAGCAAGTGAGTTTCACAGAGACTTTTGAAGAAAATAGGTGACCCTGGAGTGATCTTCTGACTCCCCAGCCTGGAAGAGATTGTTACCCACCTAACTCTTTTTTTTTTATGTCTGCCCATGGCAAGTTTTTGGAATTGTCTTCAAATGCCATTGTCTTGTTTGCTTTTAACTGTGGTCAATTAAAATTGGTTAGTGAAAGAACAGGAGCTATCGCCTCCTGCATTCAAACTGTGTTCAAGCAGTGTCTGTAGTCATGCCAAGTTGCTCAGGACTTTGTCCATTTTGGTCTTGAAAATGCCCAAGGCAGAGATGCTACAGCCTCTCTGGGCAACCTGTGTCACTGCTTGACTATTCTTGCTGTGGAAGTTTCTCCTGGCGAGTCTGAACTTCTGTCTCTTCAATTTATGACGATGATCAATCATCCTCCCACTGTGTACCACATAGAACAGCCTGGCTTTCATTTTCCATGTTTTAAAATCAAAGACCTATTATTTAATGTGACCCTTTGTGTATCATAGAGCTATAAATGCCATCCTGCTGCTCCTGGGGGGCACCTCTAAGTGGTACATGTCTCCTCAATTAAGGTGCCTCTTGCTGGCTTTCTTATGAGGTTACTTACTGCAACTCAGTACCCTCCTGTTCATTTGCCTTCAGAATTTTCATGTGACCTCATATATGGTCAGTTTGAATGAGCGATTTCATCCCCTTGGCCTCTCCCTGCCTGCGCTCAGCAGCAGGATGCTTCTGCTGCGGATTCAAGCCTAACCCCCAGCCCCAGAACTGAGTTTGTGACTCATGAGTTGTACCTTTTGAGAGCTGCAGTTTCACAGGCTCAGGGCAGCCCATGTAACATGGGGTTGACCCTCACCAGAGGCTGGGCAGTGCTGCTTGCCAGAGGGGACACCAGCGCTGTTTTCAGCCTGGAAACTCTCTCCTGTGCAGCGCTTTCATTGTACCATACAGAGATACACACTTCAGTTCCGAGATCTCCTACCTGTCAGAGGTCTGCTCCTCATCTCTCTCTGCACTTTGGCTTGGGCAGCCATGTCAGCTTTGTTTTCCTCACAAAGGCACAATAGCCTTTTCTTCATCTCCATTTATGAGTAACATGAGGGCTCTGCTTAAGATTTAGTAATTTGTAAACTAAAAGCACTGGAAAGATGACTTCACTTCATGATCTCCTTCCTAAGAAAAATTTTCCTTGAAACACTTGTAAAATTTTCTGAGGTACTGTGTCTGCTGCTAATGATATCCCATTTTTTTCTCATTTTCTAATTTTAAATTTGCACTGTTCGTATCCATTTATATCTCTCAGTGAGTTACTGTGTGATCCTGAAATTGTAGGGGGACCAGGCTATTTCCACCAGTTCATACAGTGTGAGTCCAGTAGGGCTGGGAATGCTGGGGAAGGTAAATCTCCAGCTGCTGCTCCAGTGGCTCCCCTGGGACAGCTACACCAACACCTTGCGGGAACATGGTTCCCCAGCACTGCCTTCCCATTTCCTTGTCGATATATGAGCCCTTGTTCCCCCAGGGGAGGTGAACAGCTTGGCAGCAACACAAAATCCCTCAGACCCAAACTCTGGGGGAAGTGTTTTATAAACATCGCACTAATTTTTTACAAAACGTAGTGAGGCTGTAATCAGGAGTAATGAGAGGAGGTACAGTTCCAGCATGCTGCTAATTAGGCACTAAAAACCTGAGCACAGTTGTCAGCACCTCTGTCTCCAGTGATAATTCAAAATGTGGTATTGCTCCCCTTCCAATTCCCCCTTGATGAATCAATAAAGTGACATTCAATAATAAACACAAAAAGTTATGGCAACACCTTCACCTTAAGATGTTACACAACCACCAGTCTCTGGCAAAATCAAGAGGGATCACTCCAATTATTGAAAGAAACAAAAAACAAATTTGCTCTCCTTTTTATAAACAGTTGCAGAAAATTGCACTTGTTATTTCCCCACAGCCGATGGCAGTAGTGCCGCTTCCTCACTTGGCTGGAATCCAGCCCCAGCCTGTGCCATGTGCCTGCCATGGCTTGTTTGGGAAATCATCTCCCAAGCTGTAATTTATCCCTCCAGCTGGTGTCTGTGCAGTGTTACTGAAGGGATGTGCTAATTACCTCGTAGTAATTCAAGCAGGGACAAGCAAACTGCACTTTCTAATTTGTAGGTGGGATGAAGATACTGGACATTGGTCCTGTCTTTAACAGCTCTTTGTGCACACATCCAAGCCATGATCATCCCCCTTTCTCCGGGAGAATGCTGTGGGAAACTGTCAAATGCCTGACTAAAGTCCAGGCAGGCAACATGCACAGCCTGTTCCAGCGCTGTAAACTGTGGTTTTGGCAGGCCATGTTGCAAAGGTTGCAGACTGAAACTATTTATTGCTGAGATCTTGGATGAAGGGAAAGCGACTGCCTTGCTGTAGAAAATCCTCACTGTCCTAGATCACACTCTCATCCTCTCTGTTTTCTAAAGGAAAGCACACACACAGAGTGCAGGGCTGTGCAGAGGTGTTAGGTGGCACTGAAGCCATCCAGCACACGAGCTCTGTCCTTGAGGTGCTGGTGATGCTCAGGAGGCTTCTGGTCCTTTGCTGCTGTGCTGGACGCCCCCCTGCCAGCCAGTTGCTCCCCGGGGTGACAGCTTGCCCTGGCTAATTGAGTCTTCCAGCCTGGGAGAGACCTCACCATGAATGGCAGGAAAGGTTCCATGCTTGAGTCACATTGGATCGTGAATCCTTAAATGGAATTTAGGATGAAAACCCTGAAAGCTGGCTTTCCTGTTCTTAGCAACAAGCTGGGTTAGCCGGGACATCCAAGGGGTGTGGCTGTTCATCATCCTTGCCTGTGGTTCCCTCTGCAGTGCCAGGGGCTCAGGACCTTCTCCCCTTGTCACTGCTGCTGCCAGCAATGCCCTGGGGCAGAAGGACATTTCCCAGAGCTTTGAAAGCTGGGACACTAGAGGTGAAGTTTTTTACTTCTTCACCTGACATTTACCATAGAAGCAATAATAAAACCCAGATGAGCAGTGGCATACAGCTGGCAGGAGGTGCTGAACCTGGGAGTGTGATGAGACTAGCAAATGGGTTGCTTTAGCTCCAGAGAGGAGTGGGTTTGTGCTCTCAGCCCCTGATGATGTGCTGGGCTTCCAGCTGCTGCCCCAGTGGGCTCCACGGGATTCTTTCCTCACCCTCCACACCCAGTGACTCCTCCTTGCTGCAGGGTGGATTTCCTCTTTTGAGAGACCATCCTGTGAAAAAGCTTTCCCCCAGTTCAGTGCCTTACCCACAGCCTTCCCCCCATGCTCTTTCTCCAGCACCTTCTGAACCAAACCCATGCCAGACTCAGCAGTCTCAAAGGTCATCACTTCATGTGTGGTGTTGGATGGGTATAAGAGAAGACCCAAATAATTTTTTCCACTAGTTGTTAATATTTTTTTTAACTTTCAATAACACATTTTCTGGAGGTATTTTCACTCTTGAGGAGTGAAAACCATCTCTGAGAGCTGAAGATGGAAAAAAAGCTCCCTGCCAAGTGTTAGCAACTTTGCCCAAATCCCAGTGATGTCTCCCTCACACCACTACCCTCCTGAGCTTCTCAGATAGTTCAGGTTTTTGTAACAGCACTGCCCCTGTACCGAGGGCACTCTATGTTTTTCTAGGCTGAATCTCTTTTTTTTTTTCCATCTTAGTTTGTATTTTCCATTTTAAAAATTATTCTTCTTCCAATATTCCTATCAAAACACACATCAGGGCTCATTTTTGCTATTTATAGGTCTTCACTACATTTGAGCTTTCCTTTAGGGGCCCTCAAAGCTCTGCACAGTGAGGCTGGCCAGAGGTGGGGCAAGGTTAAATAATCGCAGGATGTTTTAATTCCATGGATGACAGGAAAGTATTAACCCCAGCATCACTGCCAGGGCCTTAGTTCTGGCCAATGTGCCTTGCAGTGTGTAGTTCTCTTAGAAATGCCCTGAACTACGGCATAATCTTGGTATAAGGAAACACCCCAGGAGTTTGCCACTGGTGCCCATGCCCTCTGCTGTGGACAATGTCCTTGAAATTTGAATGGATACCTGGGCTGGGAGTGGCCCACCTGCCTTAGGCAGCCCTAGGGCTGTGTTGCCCTGCACAAAGCCCAAGCTGGCTCTGCCAAAGCCACCGAGTTGGGCAGCGTTTGCATTTCTGTGGGTGCTCCTCTAAGCCCTGAAATAGCCCTCGCTGCTTTGAGGCTAGACACACGTATTGAAGTCCCGCAAATATTTCAGCTGTCATTAAAGGCAAGAAAGAACCTGAGTAGGCAGAGGCTTATTTTTAGAGCTGATGATAAACCCGTGGAAAAGGTTTTGTGGCTGTGTTGTGAATATCTTTCCACTTAATAAGAATTATTCACCCACTCTGCCACAGTTTGCTTGTCTGGAGTAGGCAGCAATTGGAGTTTCAGCCACAAATGCTCACTCTCCATTTCTGAGGATCCCTCCCTGCACAGTCTGCTCCAGCCATCTTGGGGACAGTGCTTGTGCCAGCCCCTCCAGTGTGCCTGGCAAGGCAAGGGAAAGGCAAGTGTCTGTCAGCTCGCTGTCATCAGCGGCAAGGAAGGGCACGGTGCGAGCGGAGAGTGGGTCATGGGGCTCTTCCCCTCTCCCCAGGCAGCTGAGGAGTGCATGCTGCTTGCTGTTAGCAAAACAGACCATCCCCCTCTTCTTTAACTCTGGAAAATAGAACCTGTTCTTCTGGCAAGTGCTGCTAGAAAATCTCCAGGCAGCAAGGTAACAGCAGAGAGGCACTCTGGCATCGTGATGGCTCAGGTCCACGTGGTTAACCTGTCTCTTGGATAATTAATGGATGCTTTTTGGATTTGTAGACCCTAAAGATGGTTCTCTTATTCAAGGTAGTAGTACTAGAAAGAAAGTGGGAAGAGGCCTCTGGGCTGTGATGAGCAGTGGATGTTCGTGTAGCTGCAATGAGTAGTGGGTGTATAGGTAGCACAGCAGCTGCCAAACACGATTTCACATGTTAGATACGGCCTCTCTGAGAATCAGGTTGCACTGAAAATGCTAAAACCTGCTTGCAAGCAGTCCTAACAGTGATACTGAAACTTGAGCAGAGATATCTTGATCTGGAATGAGATGAAAAGTCCCTGGGGTTGGACATGAAGAGGGCCTCCATCTCAAAGTCCCTTGCTCTCTGCAGCATTTTCTGCTGGCTTGCTCAGTGCAGCTTCCTCTCAGATGGCAGGACTTTGGGTTTTAGAGTTGCTTCCCTGCTCTGTCTATGCTGCCATGTAGTATATTTTATTCCAGTGGGAGATGAGAGATTAAATAGGGAGAGATGCTGGAAGTCTGCATTTCAAGTGCCTCTGTTACTTACCAGACCTTTCACTGAATTATTCTCACCTCACACGAAACATTCTCATTTTGTGTGTATAATGTGAGAGATGCAATTAAAGAATGAGAGACCTGGCGGTGCAGCAATGAATGCCTGCGGGAGGGCAGGAGGTGCTGCCGGCAGCCACCGAAGCCCTGAGGAGCTCAGTGCTGGGTAGCTGGGTACAGCCAAGGGGATCTGCTTGGCACCTCCCCTGCGGCTCTGCAGAGCCCCAGCTGCCCAGGATTCGGTAGCCAGGCTTTCATCTGGACAAGAATGTTCATGTCCTGCAGACAGGGCAATGCTAAGGAGCCCTTGCAGAGGGTCAACCAGAATTTCCCCAAAGACACAACCAGACCCAGGCCAGAGTTACCTAAAGCAGCACATTTATTTTAAGGCATAGACGAGTAAAAGATTCAGTAAGACCTACAGGTCGGCCTCCAAAATGTTTTTTTTTTTCCTAAATCCAAGTCCGTAGGAAGCAAAGATGTTACACTCACACTGAGCTGTTTGATTTAGTAGGTCAGGTTGAGTACAAATGTAATTTTGTCTGTCCCTCCTCTGCCTGCTGTCCTCAGATATAGGCCAACTTCCTTTTAGACACAGTCTAATAGTAAAAGATCTGATTTCCAAAGGCCCAACCTAGCTGTGCTACCTGCTGCCTGCAGCAAAGCTCAGGAGCTCCTGGGGTGCGTGAAGAATCAGAGACCCAGCACATCACACGCACAGCCTTTGCCCTGCAGGTCTGCAAGAGCCCAAAATCAGCTGTGGTGTGAGATCCCTTCAGAGCAAAGGTTCGCCCAGGTCAGTGGCTGGTTCAGGGTTGTCCTTTGTCCTCCTCCTCTTGGTGTGCCACACTAAGCGTATGAAGGGTGTAGGAGTGCTCATCCATATGCAGCTGCTTGGAAGGGGAGCGGGAAGGGAAGGAGCAGCTGGCTCTGCTGGGGTGGGTGCTGTGAGAGGCAGTTGTGGGCCTGCAGGGCTATTTGCAGAATAACTTGGAGGAGCAGCGTGCAAGAACTGGGGCCTGTCTGCTCAGTCCAGGTTCCCTTTGTCAGCCCACTTGTGTCTTCTCCAAGAAAGGCTCTTGCTGTTGGGAGCCTTGTCCTTGGGAAAAAACTGCAGCTGGCAAGAGGAAAGAGAGAAGAGGTGCCTTAAAATGAGACAGCACACGTGCAATATCCTTCTGCATCCAGAGGAGCAGCACAGCAGTGGGAAGACAGGAAGTCTTTATGCTATCTCTCTGCAGCACCCTTCAGCACCCCTGCCTCTCTAGCGGAATGACTTCAGGGAGACCGACTCAGAGAACTGAGTGTTTGCTTCTTTAAAGGCTGGAGATAAACATGAAGGGTTTTGTGAAACCCTCTGATGTTGCCCACAAGGGGGTACAGGACAGCATAGCAAGAATGGGACAATAATTCTTGCTACACAAATTTGCTGATGGATCAGGGTTGGAGATTCTGCAGGGTGCCGGAAGCGTGTGACAACATCCACGCCATGATATTCTAGGAGGGTGGGAGCTCTGTCAAGCCAGACACAGCTGCTGGACAGGATCAGGTCTCTTGTTGCAAGACTCTTGCCAAGAAGCCATGCTTACTCCTCTCCGTCTGGCTAGTAACATGCTCCTGTCTGCCTCCCTTTCAGATAAACACTGAATTTTCTGAGTTGGAAGGGACCCACAAGGATCATCAAGTCCAACTGTAAAGTGAATTGCTCATACAGGGATCAAACTTGCAGCCTTGGCATTATTAGCACCATGCTCCAAATAACTGAGCTCATCTTGGCGTCTTTCCTCCCACCAGCTCCTGTGGGGTCCTGACCAGCCTGTTGGGATGGCATTAGTGCACCTATAAATAAAATAACACTATAATTTTTTTCAATTAACCTGTTTTTTGATTAGAGCAATTGAGCCAGCAGTCACACATCTCATAGAAAGTGACATCAACATATATTTTCGATGGCTAGTGCTGCCACCTGAGCCACAGGAGCCTGGGATTCAAGTGCTGAGGTGCCTGGGATTACTCCTTTCCTGGTCTTGTGTCCCTTGGAGATGCTTTCTGCCACCCAGCTGAGTCAGCATGTCAGTGCCATCAGCACTGGGACAGCTATGAAGGAAAACCCTCTTCAGTAGTATCACTATTTTCTTGTGCAATCTGTAGTGTTCAGGATAGCACGCTCTCAGCTCCTGGGCTGCAAATGCAAGTGAAAGTACAAAGGATCCTAGAATGGGTTGGTCGGAAGCTCTCTTAGTCCATGAGAGGCTACAGACATGATATACCTCCCACTAGAGCAAGTTGCTCAAAGCCATATTCAGCCTGGCTGTGAACACTTGCAGGGATGGGGCACCCCCCACCTCTCCGGGCAACCTGAACCAGTGCCTTGCCACCCTCACAGTAAAGAATTCCATCCTAATATCTAATCTAAATCTCTCCTCTTTCAGTTTAAAGCCAATTCCCCTTGTACTGTCACCACAGGCCCTGGTAAAGCATTATGTGCCCCTTGCCAACTGCTGTATGTGGTTTGTGGGTGTGGGGCTGTGGTCACTCTTGTGCACACACCAAAATCAGTCCCTGTCTGCAGCGTACGTGGGGAAGGACAGGAGGTGGCTGGGAGTTATGGCAGCTCCTGCCTGTACCCCCCTGTGGGCGCAGGATGGCTGCTGGGGTGTCAGGAATATGTCTTGTGCCTACAGACGTGGTGAGAACCTGCAATCTTGTTGCTTTCATCCTCAACAAATTCCATGTAGGTGGAACCAATTATATATAATGTACTTCAGCTTCCTAAATGCAAAGCATAGGAGGCTAAAATGTGCCCCAGACTGACGTCAGGAGTATTTCAAGTGTATAGCTGAAGGCAGCATCCCTTTGATATCTGTCTATTAGTATCTGTTTTGCTGACGTCATGGTTATCTTTTTCTTCCATTCATCTGTATAGAGGGGTTTTTTTAACTGTGTTTTGAGTAATGATTTTCACCAGCAGAACGAAAGAGAATTAGCAAAGACCAGGATGGGTGTGCATGTAGCTGTTGCAGGAACATGGTGCCATAGGAAATATTCCCTTGAGCTTCCTGGGTTCAGAAATAAGCTCAGAGTCATTCTCTGGAGGAGCAAAGCACACCATGCACAAGGCAGTGGACTTCAGACTGCATGTGTCTCTCAGCTCTTGGGGATCCAGGTAATGGTTTTATTTTCATAAGCACATCTATTCAGTAAGAAATGGTTTCTCAGTAGCTTCTCAAAGCTGTGCTGGCAAATTAATTTCTGTTGCAGACAGCAGTCCCACAGTAGGGAGGGAGGAAGATGGTGAATAGCCTTCAGGGCACAAGGGCTGGGATTTCCAGGGGCTGTGGGCAGGGCTCTTCATCCCACACCACCTTCTCCCTCATCTCCTTGGGGAAGGGAAAACCTCCCGTTAGGTCTCCCAGAGCCACCCTTAAGGCCATGCTGCTGCCTCCCATCGCCCCACAAGATCAGCCCCCATGGAGAAGGCAAGGGATGCACAAGGAGTCAGGGAATGAACCCCCACAGGCAAACAGATAAAAGACTCCCTGTGGGTAAACAGACCTGAGAAGGGTGCGAGAGGCAGACTTTCCCTAACTCCCAGACCATAAGCAAACAAACAATCCCTGGGATTGCATGACAGGCTACTGGAAAATGGGCACTTCTTGTTCATATGGAAAATGCTACTAATTTATACAAGGACAGAGGTTTATTGATGAGGTGATGGGCTTATTTAGCACACTCAGTAACCTGCCCTTTGCACGAGTGACGCTTTCCCAGCAGCTCAGGCAGCCCCCAGTGCCTGTATCTTTATCTGCTACTGGTGTTTCCACTGCATGGGGGAAAAGATGGTGAAAAAGAAGAAAGTTTATCTGTCTTCAGAAAAGGCCACATTTTCAGTAGCCACCTTTACATTTAATCTGAAAACAGTGTATTGTTGTAATGTTTCATGCTGTGGATTTGGTATAAGCAGTAACTTTACATAAGCTGCTGCTTCAGAAAACTCGTATCTAGCAACTAATAAAGTGTAATTAGTAATCTGGGCCTTTAGTGGTGTTATTTTAAACAGATTGTTCTCTGTGGATGCTAACAGTCAGTCTGTTCTCTGTATCATTTCCTTGAAAGCTCTGACAAGTACCTCTGCCCTCCTGGTAAGGGCACTGCTCAGGGAGTTGGGAAATGAAGAGAGAACCTGAGCACAGAGGCAATTAGTTGAAGGTACATCTTGGCCCTTAAAAAAGCTGGTCCTATTAAAGAACACTCAGCCCACCACATTCAGGCCTGAAAGAAAGCACCCTGAGAGGTCATTTGGGAAAAATTGTTATGCAAAAACAACGTGTACCAAACCCACTCAAGGTAAAGGACATTCAGGTCCCTCAGCAATATGTCTGGAGCACAAGTCTGATGAGGAGCAACTGAGGGAGCTGGGCTTGTCTAACCTGGAGAAAAGGAGGCTTGTGGGGACCTTATTGTCCTCTACAACTGCCTGAAAGGAGGGTGTAGAGAGGTGGGGGTCCGTCTCTTCTCCCAGGTAACAAGTGGCAGGATGAGAGGAAATGGCCTCAAGCTGGCCAGGGGAGGTTTAGTTTGGACATTAGGAAAAATACCTTCCACAAAAGCATGGGTCAGGCACTGGAACAGGCTGTCTAGGGAAATGGTGGAGTCACCATCCCTGGAGGTATTTAAAAGGCATTTAGATGCAGCACTTGGGGATGTGGCTTAGGGGTGGACTTGGCAATGCTGGGTTGTTGGTTTGACTCGATGATCTCAGAGGTCTTTCCCAACCTAAATAATTCCATTCTTCTATTTCACCCCACCAGCAGAGTTTTCCCCAGCTCTCCAGCACTGCTTGACTCTGAATTCAGACAATTCACCCATCCTCCTGCCCAGTCCCCAGGGCTGTCCTCTGACCCCCTGCCTGTGGCCCTTCCTAGCACTGGGACAGTTCACTCCTGCAGTTGAGAGAGTCATGGATGGCTGGGGAGGAGCTGCTGGCTCAGAGACCAAGCCCAGCGGTGTGGGATGGAGACTGGAGCTGGCAGTGGATGGAGGGATGCTGTGCGCAGGGAAGTGACTGAACATAGCTGGCCCAGAAAAGCCAGAAAATGAAGGAGATGGAGACAAGAGCAAACTGAGGTCTGGAAGCTGACCAAAGCTGCACAGGGTTCAAAAGCATCATGAGAACTCCAAACATCAGCCAGCAGCCTTGGGGATGCAAACATTTCTCCAGAGGCAGGTCCTCTGACGCCGCTAATGTTCAAAACTGTTGTAGCTCCCCTTATTTCATGCTTGCAAGTGGAACAGATCAATTTTGGCTCAATTTGTTCCAAGTTCACCTGAATCTCATACCTACCCTTGGAAAAGTCAGCACAGTAGTTAAAGCTGATAAATGTAAACACGAAAGAACCTCCTCAATTGCAACAAATGTCTACACAGTGGGGAAAGTCCTTAAGCCTTGCCTAAATGGGCTATTCTGAGCTGGGGAGCATCTCTCCACAAATGAGCAGGAGGGAGATAAGTAAACTGCACTGATGCAAATGGAGCAATGCCACTCTGCCCTGTCTCCTTGGTGAAGTCACTGCTGTGCTGCTATTGGAGAAGTATCCAGACGTAGGCTTGCACTAGGTTTATTTTCTTTCTGTTGTTTCTTTCTCAGTCACGCCCAGAAAATGCAGCTCATCCGACTGATAAGAGCCTCCACAGAGCACACCATGTTTGGTGTTAAATGCAGGCACATCTCTCCCTCGGCCTCACTTCAGTCGTCATTACACATGAAAGCCGGCAGAGAATGGAGCAGTGATGAGCAAGGCAGCAGAAAGATCAGTGGAGCAGGGATGCTGTGGCAGAGACTGTGGCCTGGGAACCTTGTTAGTCAGAGGGACAGTCATGCTGGGGAGAATCAGCTTGGGAAAATGTGGGTTTTTGGTGACTTAATAAAACATTGTTTAATTGTTAGGGTTTTGGATTTAAATAATTGCTATGACTGATTCGCTGCCCATGGATACCAAGGAAAGGGAACATGATGGCACTAGCTTATCCAGCAGACTTGTAGCTATCACTTCAAAACATGCTCCATGTGGTGCCACCTGTTGATTAGGCTTTCATTTATGCCATCCCCGTGATTTTGGTGGCTTAAAAATTTTACCAAGTAGGCCCCATTTGAATGGAGTTTTCCCATGCAGATAGCCTGCCTTGAGGTCCTTGTCAGTAACAGGACTGTGGTGTTTCAGCTGTTTCTGAGAACTAAATTAGGTGGAAATATTTTGCAGATCACTGTTTTATACAGCACAGGATGTAACAGTAGAGGCTCTGTCTCAAAACACCACCACAAGACATCGGTGCTTTTGAAATTTATCAGCCTCTGCTTTCTCAGATCTCATGTGTTCCCCAGAGACTTCTCCAAATGCAGCTTCTCTGCAGATACTTTATGCCAGCTCTGGTCTCCTGGGCAGTGACCATCCTGCACACCGGCTATCTCTAGGGGACAGTGACCCATTGCTTCCTCCACAGGACAAATTCAGAGCAGGACTTTCTCAGGAAGAGTTTATCTCAGCTCCTGGGTGCCTCTGGACCAGAGGCCAGAAAGCCTCTCAGTGCTCTGCTTTTGATACTTCTCCCATTGGCACAGAGAAGCAAGGAGGGAAAGGAAGCATCTTTGTTCGAATGCCAAGCAGCAATAAGTTCATTCAAGGGTAAAAGGTATGGAGGGAGGAGGAGCAGAGCCCGAGGAGACAGACAGACTGGAGACAGCAGGGCCAGAAGGGGTCACGCCAGCTCGGAGGGGATCAGCAGATGAAGAACAGCCTGTAACAAGTACAACACAGTCCTTTCTTGAAACCTGGAACAGGACCCAGCACTGGCAGTTCTCCACATTCCTGCAGCCAGCAACATCTCTGCCATCAGCCAGTGGAGATGGTGTGGGGTCAGCAGCCAGGACACACAGCACTGGCACATGGGCATCCCTGTGGGTCCTGCGGCAGCTTGCTGGCCACAAATCCTTGCAGTCAGCTGCACATATCCAAAGAAAGCTTGAATGAGGCCCCTGGGCTTCAGCAGAGGAGAATTACTACTCGTACATGCTCTAGAAAGGGCAGGGAGGGAGAGGGGAGGGAGTGGCTCTATACACCGCTGTCCTACAAGCCCTCTGCCATGACAGAGTAGACATTGTGGGAACACCGAGAGCCCCCGGGAAATGCCACCACCGCTGCAACCTCCTCTCCATTCCTCAGAGAGAAGAAACAATCCTTTCTCGTTTCATTCCTCGTTTGAGTAACCCCATGCTTTAATCAGCAAATCCTAGTGGCTCCAGGAATAGAGCCCCACAGCACATCCCCTCCTGTTGCAGCTGGCAAGCTCCTCGTCCTTTCTGTAAGTCATTCAAATCATCAGCTTGGCCCTGCTTGTCCAGGAAGACTCTGTCCCAGGCTCTCACTTCTCACATCACTCTTCAAATTCTAATTCCTCAATTAATCAATTTTAAGTCCACTTCTTCACAGGCTTTTCAAAGCTTTCAAAGTACATCTTGTACTATGGAAAGGGCAATCTCTATGCTAATAGGTGAGTCCCCAAAGAAGTACCAACCTGACAGTCAGAGTAGGATTGATTTCTTTGATTGCTCATTCTCCTATTGGCTGCATTTGTAACACTGAATGTTTTTAGAGATATTGCTGTATGTCAGCTAGAGTTATTGCACCAGACTGAACTTAAACAGCAGCAGTCTATTGCCAATATTGAAAGGCCACACTGAGAGCTATGAACCTATTATTTTTTGTTCTTGTTTCACTTAAACTTTAGCCCAAATCATCTCAAAGAAGATAAGAAATGCTTGTGAAAGCTTAAACCGTATATCCGCAGAGCTTTCTGGAAGATGGATTAGATAGTGAATGTGTTTTATTTGCCATATAAAATGTAACTAAATAAAGCTATAAGAATGTTCACTAAGTATAATTCAGCACTGGCAGAAAGACAGACTATAACATCTATGCTCCTTCTCTTCAAAAAGGTTTTACCATTTTAAAAGAAAAGACTCCCAGTCCCTGAAAATGAAAATGGGTGCTCTCAAGCACTCCCCAGTGCAGTTGTGTTGGTTTAGTTTTGCACCAGCGCAGCCTAGATGGGTGCATGGGGACCTGTGTCCCAGGGAGGAGAAGAGCATCTCAGCCCTTACAGACTGTACAACTTCCCGGGCACTTTGGTTTGGCAAAGAAGTATCACAGAACAGAAGGGTTTTTGGGGGGAGGAGGAAGGATAAGCTACCAACAGCAGCCACTCACTTCTCCCACATGCCCTAGGAAAGCCCTCCTCAACAATTCCAGCTCTTGTCCTTCCTGCACCTTTCCCATGCCCACCGAGCCTTGGCACCAGCCCATGCTTCTGGGAAACATTTTCTGCCCTCCCCTTTTGGTCACATTTTCCTAATTCCTTCCTTTCCCACTCTTCCTCACTCTTCTCCCTTGTGGCAAATTGCAACCATGGGCATCCCGGCCCTTCCCACAGCACCTTGGCTGCCCTGGGTGTCCTTCAAGCAGGGGATGGCCACAGTCCAGTCCCATCCCACCGCCCAGCTGGGAAAACAAGTGGGGGTCCCCAAGAAGTCCCGTAGGCCCTCCTTAGCAGCGGAGACTGTGCATCATCCCTGGATAAAGGCGATGCGGGAGCTGCCGCCCCTTTGGTGGCAGCGCGGGGTCCGCCCGGCCCCGGGCAGGGCTCGCTCGGTGTCGCAGTGCCACCTGGTGGGACAGAGCGGCTCCTGCTGCTGCCCGCTGTCCCCTCCCGGTCACCTCCCGGTCCCCTGGGCACCTCCCGGTCCGCGGCACACGGCTGAACCCACCCAGCCACGCTTTGGGGTGCCGTGGCTTTACCCCGGCAGGGCGACCGAGCCCTGCAGAGCTGCTCGCTCCATCCTCCCCGGATGGGCAAAACCCCACTGCCGCCCGAGCAGCTAGTAACCTCTTCCTCAAGCCTGAAAAGGGTTGGAAATCTTGAAAAACCTTGGAAAGAAATGTCTTTTCTTTCAGAACATGCACAATGATTCCTTTGGTGGAGGATTAGCACGGAATTAGCAATAATGCACCCAAAGGGTCTTAGCAATGTTCCCACAGCAGAAAAATTGGCTTAAGTCACATCCTGCACAATCCTGGAGAAAGCTTCTTGGAGAGCAGCAAGGCTTCCACCCCCTCTGCTTCCCGTCTTGCTGTCTGTGACAAATTAAAGTCACCACTGGCAGAGCTGCTGCAGATCTGCTCCCTTCTTTGTATGAGGGATGCAGCCTAATTGCACCTCAGCACCTCCCATTTCCATTCAGAACAGATGTGCATTTTCCTTGAGGTTTTATAAAACTTCAGCTGTACATCCCATTGGAAGTCGGGCTGATCAAATGGAGGGACAAGTTCAGGACACAGGGAAGGGCTCACAAGATCTGGATTCTAACCCTGTCCTGCCACACCTGTACGTCACCCCCATTTTTTCTGCCTGCAAAAGGGTAAGAGCAAGAGGGCCCTTTTTGTCTGCAGTCTAATGAACTCCCAAGAAAAACAACCTTAGGGCATGGTGTGCACCTCTGTAGGTGGGACCTAAACATTTTGTGGAGACCTGTGCTTGTGGGCTCTTCTTTAAGCAGCAGAAGTGTGATCTGCGTGCCACACCTCTGGCGTCAGCAGCCCCTGCTGCTCTGCCTCCCCTGCCTGCTGCACACACAAATGTGCCACTGGAAAAATTATGAGCTTTTTATTGTCACTTGTGGAGTGAGATATTGAACCATCTAAGTGCTTATTCATTTCTGGTTATCTGATTGTCGTAATGTTTCTAAACTGCCAGTTGAAGGTAAGAGATAAACTACAGCCAGCCTCAGACTGAGAGGCGCCTTTGACGTAGCCACGTTTTTTTCACCAAGGGATGATATATTATTTATTGACTCACACAGGGTCACCTGGAAATGCTTCATGCAGGGAATCAAAAGGGAAGAGTAAATACTGAAATCAAAGGCTGTCAGGACCTCCTTTTGCCTGTGGGATGTCTTTTCTCTGCTTGTGTGGCTGTGGTGGACCCAGACTCGTGGCTGGTAGCTCTGGGTCTTAGAAGGAAGGGAAACTCCTGTGCCCTCTGTCACTCCAACAAGTAGAAATGCAGCATGGAGAAAAACAAGCAGCTGTTTATTTATTTCTCAAAGAACTCTCTTTCCCTGTTTTCATAATCTTACTTTTTTAACACCAGCTTAGAGACACAAGCTACTTGAAGGAGTGAAATGCAGGGATCAGCTATGGGATGGTGGGGAGATACAGCATTACTGCCAAAGGAAATCCAGCAGGAGAGAATGTTGCTGTTCTCCAGATTTCCCAGGCTTTCTCCCTAAAAATGAATCGAAATCCATCCTATGAAACAGCATTTGCATTGTAAAATGAAAAAAATAGGCTTTCCCAAGGCTCAGGGGATGCAGAACATTCAGAGATAACAATTTTCTGAAGAAATCTTTGATGTTAGCCTTTCAGCACATAATTTCAATGGGAGGCAGGAGAGACATCCATCTGCTAAAGGGAATATTTACATCTTCCATTCTGCATGCAGCTTTGCTGTTGCTATGGTCACATGTTGTAATAATTGTCTTTCATTAAGGAGAATCTGCTTTAAAGACTTTTCTACCCAATGCATCCTGCCAGCTCTCTGGTTCATGAACGTATGTTTACCTATTTAGTTTGCCCAATGATGGCATTTTTAAGGCCTCAGGGTATTTGGTTTCCAAGCACTGATAGAATTAATAGAGAAGTTCCCAGCATGATCATGATTTCCTGAAGTCAAAGTCAAGTTGAAAGTAGTGGGATCAGATTTTTTATGTCCCTTTCTCGAAAAAAACAACCAACAGTGTGAAGATTTTCACTTTTTATCAATCAGAGATCAAAAACAATAAGCTGAAGTAGATTAATTAGTGTAATTTGTCTGCTTGGATAGAATGGCTTGTTTGCCTTCTGTCAGAACTTTGTCCCACCTGTTTTTCAGGGGCCTGCAATTGACCTGCTATGACATACATATAGATTCTACAATTTCCCCGGAATCATCAATACGCTGGGAAAAGTTGTCTTATTTTCAAAAGCAAATTGTTCTGCAGCAAAGCCTTGCTGTGCTCCAGGCTGGGTGTGAGCAGTAAGCCCAGGGCCCTCTGCACAGGAGCCACTGGAGCCTGTGACATCTCCATCCCTGTCACTTGTTCCAGTGCCTCACCACCCTCACAGTTAAGAATTTCTTCCCTATATCTGGCGTGAATCTCCCTCTTTTAGTTTAAAACCTTTACTCCATGTCCTATAAATGACCCCATGGAATGGTATCTAATTGGAATAGACCCATATTGGGCTTCTCTTCATGTGGCCTCCAAGATGGGAAGTTAATTGTTGGTAGCTACTTATTGCCTTCTTTGGTTTGAGCACGCAGAGAGGTTGAGCTGGCAATGTCCCCTCCATGTTGAGTGTAAAATGTTGGCTGAGTTCAGTCTGACCTGGCAGTGAGACAGAGCTTTCAAAGAAAATTGTGTCTGTATGAATGTCATGGAAGTGGATATAGCCAGACAGAGACAAGGACCCTTTTCAGTAATTTTTCTGAGCAAACAGCTGTAGCTGAGCTCGTGCTGTGTCAGACACTGAGGAACCCACACGAGTGAGAGCTGTTGAGAACCCTCTGGGCAAAAGCAGAGCTGGAGCCAGGCTTTATTGCCATTGATGCTGTTACAAGTCAGGTCTGCAGTCAAGCAGGCTGTGGGAGGCACAGGGCTGAGTGCAGCTCCTGAAGCAGCTCCAAATCTGCCTCACCACCACTTTGCCTCCTTTGCCAGGTTAACCCCAGCTCAGTCAGTGTGAAAAGAAGCACAGTGGTCCAGAGGAACAGAAAGCAGAGAGTGTCACCCTGCAGCAAGGCAATGATGCTGATGGCTCTGCTGGACAGGACACATGTGCTGCTGGGTTGTCAGTATTGCAAACAATAGCAAATCCTAAGGAAGCAAGCCCAGCTCCGTAGCTGTGTCTCGCTGCTTCTGATGTGTACATAAGGTGCCCAAGTGAAGGAATGAGAACTGTTTTACAGGCCAGGCTGTGTTCTATGCTACCCCTGAAGGGCTGTTATGCCCCTTCAAACACACAGTCCCCAGGAGATGGCTGAAGAGAGAAGGAGGCTGTTTGGTCTTGTTGAAGTTGTGTTGATGCCCATCTCCACCGGAGAAAACCAACAGGAGTGACTCAAGGGAAAACAGAAGCACCAAGCAAGTATACTGAGAAATTTCCAACACATCTCTTTTATCACGCAATAATCTATGGCCTGGGGACCTAAGACACCTCAGTGGATTTCACCTCCTTGAGGATGTCCAAAACGTATGTGAACTCATGCACATTTACCTTACTCCGTGAAGTCCTCTCACAGGGAACATCACAGATTTAAACACTATGCAACTCCTTAAATTCTGCACTGTATAAAAACAAATGTCATTTTGTTTTTCTTGAAATTGCAGCCTGCTGATTTTGTGTGAGTCGCTCCCATATTAGAAAAGGCTGATGGGTAATTCCTTCATCTTCTTCCTGCTGTTTGCAATTTATAACCTGCTAGCATAACTTCCTGTCTTTTTGGGGCTAAAGAGTTTTCTCCACCTGTTTTTTTCCACACACAGAAGCCTTTCTGTACCTTTGTTCACCTTTGTCAGCTTTCTCCATATCTGTCCAGCCATAAAGTTATATGCCTTGTCACCTGTCAATAGCACTGTGTAAATGCCAAGTAAGGCCAATGTGTGCCAATCATTAAGCCCAAGGGAAATCTTTGGAGGCATGTGTACCCCACTGAGGTGGATTCAGAGCAAACAGATACAGTGGGGCCAGAGTGTGGAAGGTGGAAAATCTGCAGCACCAGAGACTGAGCAAATTCTCACGCCTACAGAGACCCAGCATCCTCAAACAGCTGATAACAAATGCAAATTTCTCTGTAATGAACAAAGGAGAATGCCTGTTGAATCCCTGGAGGGAGATGTCTTAAAAATGGGAAGGGTTGGACGTATCCTTAGAGTAACAAACCACACTTCTGGGTCTCCCTTGAACCAAGCAATGGACAAAGCTTGAGTCAAAGAGCTAAGCCACTCTGCAGTACCCAGGTGTGTGAGAGGAAATGCAAAGAATCTGTGCTATATCACCTGCTGCGCAGGTAGAGAGCAGAAGGGAGAGGACTGCAAAACACAGTTCTAGGTCACCTGAGCATTTTAGGGGGAAAAGAGCTTTCTTGAGGAGTGACTTTTCTGACCTGTTGTGGATGTCTGCTCTAGGCAGAGCCCAGCTGTACTCCAGGTGAGACTGCTTCTCTTCATTTGCAGGAGAAGCCCCAAGACCCCTCGTTCAGACATGGATCCTCATCTCACAGGGCAAACACTTCCCCAGAGCCCGAGTGGACTGACTTTAAGGAAGGCAGGGGAGAATGTCACCATTAAAGATGCCTGGTAGGAACCAGACAGGCCAGGGATGCTGTTTCTGATCCTTAGCCCCCAACCTCACTCCCTTCTGGCACCTCAGTGGGCTGTGATTTCCTCTTTGGCTGTTTCCTTTACCATGACACTGAGATCAGCTACAGCTAAAACTGTGTGGTTGTGTCTTTATGTGACAGTGTAGGAACAGTTGCCTTGAAAATGCATGGCTAAGAAGAAGCTGAAAAATGTGAAATGCAGGAAAACACTGCTGAGGAAGGAAGGAAGGAAGGAATGGTGCGGAAGGAAGGAAGGAAGGAAGGAAGGAAGGAACACTCTTGCAGCTCCTAGCATCAGATACTGCAAGATTTAAAACCTGGCTTTCAGGAAGATCCCAGAGCCATTTTTATTTGAAGGCATGGCAGCCAGGTGCCATCAGAAAGAAATATTTTAATTGCAAAGTAAAAATTTGCAAGTAAGTGAGAGGAGCAGTTCAGCAGTGCCTGCAGCTTCTTCTCAAACCTTCCTGGAAGGCTGGGGGAGAGATGTCAGATGGATGAACATGGGACAGAGCCTCTCTAAGGCAGCGTTACATTTTTTCCCATGTTATTCTTGGATAATAGGAGGAGGTCAGTGAAGGGTGTTGGAAACATCTGTTTGAGCCTCAGCAAGGGAAAGAAGGGAACCCAGAACACTTTAACCTTTCATAATAAATACCCCAAAGGTGTTCTGAGCTGCACACATCTGCTACAAAGGGTATGAACATTTATAGTGCTCTACATATTTTGGTGAGCCATGTAAACACCAGCTAATTAATCTAAGTAACATCATAAAGTAAATCAAACCATCAATCTCCTCAGAGATAAACCAGACAGCAGAGTTAAAAAAAATCAGGTCCCTAGTAGAATCGTTATTTAAAAGGGGAAATTTTTACAGTGTTTATTTCTCCAGAATAAAGAAATTTCCTTATATTTCTGCAATAAATGAGCACAGAATAGAAGGAAATTCATTTGGAAAGCATGTTTTTCCCTGCAGTGTTACACCAACATCAGCCCTTGTTTCAGAAGCATTGTTTTTCATCAGCTGGTGTGAGCACCTGGGAAGCTGGAGTCCTAAATCCAGCAATTGTTCCATCAGCTCTGGTCTTCCTCTTTCATATGCATACAAAATAAGACTTTAACAATGTGCATAAAATATTCTGATGCTGAAATTTAGTTCAGCTGCTTTTCTGCTCCCCTCACTCGCTGTGCTTAGGCTAAATGAAGTGGTCTTTCACAGAGCTGAATTCACCCAAGTCAGCAATCATTGTCAAAGGACTGGGCATTTATTTTCCTTGCAGCCTTCCAGACTCTCTCCTGAGCTCATGAACGAGAGCACAAACCAGAGCTGGCTGCATTAACTGGAGGCCACAGCTCCCACTGCCTCTGCAAACCCACACCTGGGCTCTGGCAGAACCTTACGTGGCTGAATAAAGGTTTTGAGGATGTAGCCATATAAACTAATGTAAATACTACATAAAAAAATAGTCTTCATTGTGGAGGAGGAAGTAATGCACCTTTATGAGTGGGAAGGTCAAGGAGTGTTATCTGCTATTACCCCGGAGTTTTGTGGTCTCCATTTACATTTGATCCATTTGCTTTTCTATTGACACTGGCTTGGGATAGAGGAAGCTCATGTTAAAATCCGATTGCCTGTCAAGATCATGACAAAGGAAGGAAAAGGCCCTTGATTACAAGGGGCCTGATCTGGCATTCCTTGCAGATCTCCTGCCCCTCGGCAGGGCTTGCTGCCCCTTTGGTGACTGCTTCAAGTGCTTCAGGCTGGCAGCAGGTCCTGCTGTAATTTGCATGCTGGCTGTTATGACCATGCTTGGGAAGTTTCTACTGCAAAAAGGTTCAGAAGAGAGCTCATCATGAATAACAGTATGTCATGAATAATCGTCCCTGTTGGGTCCTCTTGGTCCTCTCAACCAAAGTACGATCAGTGTAAAAAGTATGATCTCTGTAAAAACAGTTGTCCATCTAACAGTATAGATCCATTACATGAGTATATAAATACATGCACATGCACACAAGATTGTATACCAGGAGTAACTTGCTCACGTAGTAAAGTTGGATATTTTTAAAACATCTGGTTTTTTTCAAAAAATTATGATAAGGTACTTCTTAAAGCACAGGAAAAATCCTACAATCTATGATTCTAAAAAACAACAAGTAGAAATTAAGAAGGGGGAAAATTGCGCAGGATCGACAGGTAATGATAAAGTTATTTTGCTTTGGAAAGTAGCAATTTAGCAGCACTGCTGAGTTTAAGGATATTCACTGGCACAGAACAAAAGACTCATTATTTTATTCTGTCTGTTCAGGTCAGTTTTGCAAATTTTTCTCTCAAGGGGTCTGAAAGAAAACATTTGTCTCCATTTTCAGATTTATGCCTGTGAATCAGAGACTGGAATATGGTCTTCCATATTTGCTCCTTACAGAAGTCAGAGAAGGACTATACTTGTCCCTCATTATTATTTCTCCTCTTGGTTTAAAATGCAGCAGCAGGGAGTTCTCTGCCAGTGCAGAGACAGTCAGGAATACTGGGCCATAGTGAGGGCTGTGTGAACAGCCCACCAGGAGCGAGGCTTTGCCCCCACAAAGGGTTTTCTGGGCTTAGGACAGATAAACTTTCCCATTGACGTCGGCACATGTGTGCCCGCACACACACAGCGCCAGCCAAAGCCGCAGGGACTTTTGCCACCATGCTGTTAATCATTATCCAAGCAGAGCAGTACTCTCTGAGATCTCTGACCTGTTTTGCAGCCCTGAAGGGGTTTATTGCAGCCAGCTCAGCCTTGGCCGCTGTTTGGATTGCGTGCTGACAGGCAGCCAGCTGGCCCTGGTTCAGAGCTCCACAATACGGAGCCTCACGCGGCCGCACATTTGTGCTTCTTCGCTTCTTGGGAAAAGGGAGCAACTCCTGCTTCCATCAGCCCAGGGGGGAGTGAGCAGACCGAGGGACACAGGGTGAGGAGGAAGTGGCCAGGTGAATTTCCCTTGGGTGGTAACGAGGTCACGGGGATGTGGGGTTTACAAGAGCACGGATTCAGGACTGAAGAGCAGTCAGGTGAATAAGGACAGTGTTAGGAGAATCTCAGCCTTCTGTGAGCTGTGCCAAGCACAGGAAATCTCAGCCTCAAATCTTACAAGATTCATGCACACAGAAAAGACTTATCCTGCAAGTCTTTGGTTAAGTAATTTTTTTTCAGGTCTCTGGAAGCTTTTCCTGAGTCTTCTATGACTAGCTGAAGCCTTGAACTTCAGCAAGAAATTCATTCAAGCTTGAATTAATTCAAGAATTTAAGTGTTCTTCTATTCACGCTCTCCTAAGTTGTAGATAATTTAAAACAAAGAGGAATCAGAACCATTTTGTCAATTATTTTGATTAGCCAGTATCTTGCTGAATCCTGTTGTGTATTTCTGGTTGGTGACTCTCAGGGTAGGCGTCTGCTTCAAATCCCATGAAAACGTTACATTAAAGAAATCCATAAAGAAGTGGAATTAGGAGTTCAAATCCAGTAGCCTTTCTGCTGAAAATACACTGGATACTCTTCAAGGATCCCTTCCAAACCAAACCATCCTGTGGGTCTGTGAGTCTACAATAAGTGCATGACCATGCAGTCACTCAGGCAAGTTCATCTTTGTTTCTAAGAGGGCAAAAATAAAGAAAATGGTTCCTTCTTTTCAGTACTAGAAACCCATTAAAATCCCCTGCACCAATTCTAAGGAAGGGCACCAGCCATGTTGCATAGGAGATAGATCAATGGGCTCTTTCTGGTTCAGGAGACTGAGCCGTTGCAGTAAACTGTGCTGCAATCAGGATGTAATCCTTCTTTCTTCAAAACATGGAAAGGTGTGACTTTCATGAGACCAGGAAAGGGCTGTATTGATTTTTTTTTTTGCATGTGTGGAAGACCAGTACAATTTTGAGACTCCTCTGCTGGCTCGCCAGCTCAAATCCCTGATTTTGCAGAAATGGCAGTTCTATGCAGGAACTTAAAATGAATGGAACAAGGAAGGCTGCATACCATTGACAAAAGCTTTCTCATCAGTTACAGCCAGCACTCTGGGTCCGTATTCCCGAAAACCTTTGAAATTTTGGGGACAGAATTACTTTGGTTGCATTTATCTGTAATCTTCTTCAGCCTTACTCAGAAGTTTGCAGTAAACAAATTTTACTCATTAGGGTTAAAGATCATAATTCATTTGTGGTTCTGTTCCATTTTACCAACTACGTCACAGGCAGTAATCTTTAAGGTATAAATTATATATGTTCAGCAAAGGGCTATTTTTCTGCAATAAAAGGGCCATTTTTGTGTTGATAGGATATAAAGGCACCATGTGCCCAGGAAAGAACAGTTTAGGGGAATTAGGAGTTGTTTTATGAATACAAGAGCAAAGCTCACATCCAGCAGCTCTCTGCTCTATGACTTCTCTGGTGCCTAAGAAAAGGCAGCATGTGTCCAATGGGGTACAAACGGTACAAAACCTTCCCCAGCTGTCCCTGGAGCTGTCTTTAGATCTTGAAGAACAAGCTTCTTGATGAGCAGGATGAGGGTATTAGTGTACACTAAATGCATTGACTGCCATGCACTCTGTGGATTGTCTTTTTGGGGTCTTCCTGAAGGCTAGAAGATGATTTACACTGCGCTGGACATCTGAGAGTGTGGGGAAAGCAGGTTTGCTCTTGCCTTGATACAGATCCGTGAGGAGGTAATAATGCAACTGGAAGCTTTCGTCGGGGAGGGCAGAGCGCAGAAGAACACAAGTGAGAAGTATAGAAGTGGAAAAGATAGAAAGAGAGTAAAAGAAACAGAGGAAAGCATAAGGGTTAACTTCAATAGAAGTTTTCTTAGCATGGGGATGGAGAGAAGAGCTGAAAAGAGCAGACAAATGAAGAACAGACAGTAGTCTCCAGTTCTTTGTTTTATAGGACCCCTATAAACCCTTAGTCACACAGCACTTTTGTTTTCCAGAAGTCCCAAGGCATGGAGCAGCAGACAGCCATGCCATGGCTGCACAGGCTTGTGCAGGATGCCTCTCGTGCCTGGTGAAGTGTGCAGACACCTCTGCAGAGCCAGCACCATCAGCACCACCCTTTGCCTCATGGTCAGAAGGTATGCTGCAGGCATGTCCAGTCCAGGATTTGTACCTGTTTAAATTTAGTTTTCCAAACATCTTGCTCTGTGTGCAGTTCTTTGTGCATGCATTGTCACTCAGGTACACAGAATTTTTCATGTAGATATTTCAATATGACATTGTGGTCCCACACCCTAATTATCTCCCTTGTGGAGGTCCCTGGTTGAAGTTGTGTAATTGGAGCGGGAAGTTCCTGTCCTTCTCATTACTTTAGCTGATTCAAACCCTTCTTTCAAATCTAAGAGCAAGCCCTGGAACTGCAATTTCGTGACCCACAGCCACCTTCAGAGTGCTGAGGCTCACTAAAAGGCCACCCACGCAGGGTTTGGGCACTGACTTTGCACCAGTGTGCACAAAATTCCACCCATGGTGTCGCATTTTCTGTAACCTGCCACACAACAGAATAAGTGCATTGCTTGTATTCCTCTGAGTGGTGTTACATGACATGCAAACACTTAAAAATCTTTATATTTCCATGGAATAACATGACCTGAAACAGGAGCAGAGCAAGTTCACGCAATTAAGAGGTACCACGAAGTGTTGTTAGTTGATCAATCAAGTGACTAATTGCAGCTGACTGCAGCAAGTAGAGATTCTTCTGTCCTGTGTTTGCTTGCAGAAAGAGAACTGGGTTGCCTAAATGGCCTGGGGCACAGGCTACCCAACGCAATCAATTGCTTCACTCCGTCACCCTCGCTGATGGGAAAACACAAAGAGCTCCCTGGTAGCCCTGGAACCTTTAGCCACGGGGCTGCCTGCGAAGAAATGCCCAGGATTACAAGCATTTCGTATTTTTGATACATTCCTAAAATGTAACTGCTATTTTATCACCTAATCAAGCTATATAATAGTATTTTATTACCAAATCTGAAATTTATTACAGCTGCTTTGTGGTTATACACCAGTGTTGAATTAGTGCTTTATTACTATAAGCAACCGATAACGCAAACCCAATTAAGGTATCTTTGTATCTATCTCTATTTGGAACTGTTCCGACACCAAGTTCTTGTCAGTACTGAACAATTGTTATTATTAGTGACTGAAACGGGACTAAATTAACAGCTAGAGAAGTTGTGATTGCACCACTAAACTCCTGAGTAGTTTGATTAGTAAATTATACCATAATACCAATTAAATATAACAGCTGCTTATCTCATGGAGATTATAAAATAAATATATAGCTGTAAATATCTCTTGTTATGGTACAGTATAGTTGGCATGGTTTAAAATACTTTTAAGAAAAAATTATGTTTTCTATGAAGTCAGACACCAGAAAAAAACAGTGGTCCGTATCCCAACATTGTGAACACATCACCACAAAAAACCACAAACAAATAAAAGGAAAACATAAGCCAGGTGATTTATGAGATACTGTTTTGTGATTCAAAATCCAAGTAATAGTTCTTGTTCTATTTTGTGTCTTTACTAAGAAGAAAAAGAAAACACAATCAAAGATGGCAGAATACGCATGAAAATTGCGGCCTCATAGCAGAAGGATTTGATCTTGGTGCTAACCAGGGCTTTGAGTTGCAAACATAGTCTGTATTTTGCCATTGACTTCCCCATGCTTTCAGAAAATCAAGGGTTTGAATCCTCTGTGTAAATAACAACACCGTGATACCTGATCCTAGCAGCAGTTTCCTTTTCCAGCTGCATCTCCCAGGCCAAAATTGTTCCAAAGAACAAGAAATATCCCAATGAGTGATCGAATGGTCCCCTGGTGTGGCACAGCTCCTTAACTTCTAGCTCAGGAAGATCACAGAGGTGATGTGGACACCATGCTGCTGAGAGGTGCTCCGTGCTGCTGAAGGAAGCAGAAATCACTGCACAGCATCGGAGCATGGCCCTGTTCTTGAGGTTTGGGTGTCTCAGGGGGACACCGGAGGCACCTCATTTCCTATTAGAGATTCAGACTTTTGGGAAAAGAAAGTCAAAGAGCACATATGCACAGAGAAGATACAGGGCAGATCAATTTGATTTTCTTATAAAGAAAGTAAGCAAGAGGCAGAGACTGTGACTTGAGTCACAGTTGCAGTAACTGGGGAAGGTGGGAACAGAATGTGGGTTTCATTATTTCACTTAAAATTTTCTTCTCTTTTTTCCTTCCTCAGTTGTAATGTTATTCAGTTCCTCTCTTCCTCCGCTTTTCTCCCTCCTGCCCTAGGACTGACAAATGGAAAAGGCAAATGATGAAGGCCAGTACCTGCCACAAAAATTCAGCAGGCACCAGGGCTGGTGAAAATTCCCTGCTCCCAGCGTTTATGGCAGGGTGCAATCAGTGGCTTGTGTTTGTTATTTAAACAAAGCAGCTTTGGAGTTAGAGGGAAGGTCTTCCCCAAGAAGCTGCTGACTCCTGAAACCTGATGTCCTGTTCCTTATCAGGCCAGTTTATGACAGGTTTCATAAATGTTTTATGAGACCCTGATGACTGCATGGCTGAGCTGGGTGGTGGCAGCTGCCTCCAACTTTGTGCGTTATTGACAAAAGATCAAAGACCAGATTTACCACCCTGATAAGATCAGGTGGATAAGAATCCTGAACTGACTTTTTCCCCATTTCCTGCATGAGCAAACACGTTGCAGGACTTATTGACAGAGGTTCAATCCTGAAGACCTTGTTCGGACAAAATTCCTGCCAATTTCTACACCCCTTCCCCTAGGCTTAGTGGAAATTCCATGAAATGGGCAGTAAACTTTGAGACCCTTGTCTCACCATAAGGTGAGCCACTGCTTTGACTGAAAGCCCTTCTTCCAAGAGTCCCTGGACAGAGGCACCTTGAGGGGATCACTGTTCTTGATGGGGTCGGGTTGACCACCACGCATTGCCAGCTTCCCTGGGGCTGTTCTGAGCCACGGTTTGAGGTGGTGTTTGTCCTACAAAAGATGTCTCTCCTAGGCATACCTGCCAGCACCTCGTGCACCAGGAGCACTGTCAGCCCAGCTGGGCACTGCGTTCCCAGGACCTGAAGGCTGCAGGGTGAAAGGGCCACTCAGCGTGCTCAGAAGCACATTACACCTGCCATGATTTAGGGTGGCAGACATCTGGCAAGCCAAAGAAAGCAGGCGACGAGGCAGGACTGCAGTGTGTTGCAAACAGAACTACAGGTCCTGAGAGTCGACTTCTGTAAATACTTTTTGCTGTAAACTTTCTAGGTAATTGCCAAAAAAAAAGTATCTCTCTTTTCCAAGCCTGGAAAGAGAAATATTTTTAGTTTCTTGTCAGGAGATTATTTCATTATTAGTCAAAAAACTTTTTGAGACAGCTAAAAATAAGGTACTGTGGAAACACTGGGCTCAGTCATTCTGTGTTTATTGATTTTTTTAAGAGCAGGAGCAGTACAACTGGCTTAGAATGACACAGGGCATGCCTGTGCTGTGAAGTTTGTTTCCCAGGAAGCCTGACTCCTGACTCAAAATATGTTCAATAATAGGGCTTAGTGAGACTGTAGTATCACAGAAATTGCCTTCAGAGCCACTTTGACCATCAGAAGACATGGGTCAAAGAATTGACTTGCCCACAACACTTAAATACAGGCAAGAGTACAAAACAGAGAGGTGAAGTGGGATTGAAATTCCTATCACCAATTGCTCAGAGCCAGAGCCTGCATTAAATCAGATTCTTTGCTGCCAGACACACATGGCCTGAGAGAGACTGGTGTTCCTCTGCTTGGAGAGCAGGGAAAGACAATGAGCACTCAATAGGAAAGATGTTGATTTTCTCATCCTGCTGTGTCAGACAACAATCTGACAGAGTCCCTAAACAAGGGACTCTCCCTGGCTTGAAACCTGCAATTTGCTGGGAGCTGCCGTCTGGTTTGAGAGTTACATTTTCTTCAGTCCCACTGAAAATTTAAGTCTAAAAAAAGTTCAAGTTTAAGCATTTTTCTTCTGTCCCTGATGCCAGAAGCTTGCTTCTCTAGAGCTCAAAGGAAGATACTTATGTAAAAAGGTAGGGCTCAGTGGCCATGAAGTAACCTATCAAGTGGAGATGGTTAGGTTTATTCCTCTATTTGTGGAAGTATAAGTAACTCCATAAAGATATGGAGAGCAAAAAATCAAGTCTAGAGACCTGAAGTACCTGAGGGACTTGTTTTTTAGAAACCACACACGGAAAATTTATAGACATATATTATAATCATGGTTTTGCTGGACTTAGTAAGAACAAATACTATGTTATACTACAGGCCCAGTAATACATCAAGAAACAGAATGTGGAGAAGCAGCTGCTGGTGGCTAAGAAAGGGGCTGAAAAAATTAAAAAGAAGCAAAACACCTTGTTTGAAACATTTCATTTTGCTCACAACTCATCTCTAGATGGTGTTGATCATAAATTTTAACACTGTTAATCATTTGGCCTCCAAATATTTACTTCATCCTCATGGGTTTTGCTGCTGTGGGAAGTGGAGGTAAGAGTCTGCGTGGGGTTTGGCAGTGCGGTGGCCATCCTCACACGAGAAGGGTCACCAGAGGAGCAGAGCTGATGGGGCCACCACCAGCCCCTGCAGCTGGCCACCCCCAGAGGGCAGATGGAAAGCCACACTGTGGGGCTCCTCCATCCCACACTGCAGAGCAGCCTGCGCTGCCAGGGCTGCTGAGCCCTTACATTGCTGAGCTCTCCGTCTCCTCCAGGAGAAGTAAAAGTACACCTCCAGGAGGTGTAAAAGCTGATTGCGAGGAAGAGGCTGATTCCCAAGGGGAAGCAGCCCCGTTGCAGGGCTGGCAGTGCAGGAGGACAGGCAGCAAAGCCAGCACAGAGGCAGCAGCACCCTCTTTTATAGCGAGCGCAGGCAGGTGAACACGGATCTTTATCTTCTTCGAATTTGTTTTCTAAACATTATCAACTCAGATTGCTCCTCACAAATTTCACTCCAAAACTTCAGAGTAATTGGCTTTTACAATGCAGTAAAGAAAGATATAAACTGCTTTGGGGATTTACTGGACAACCATTCACACCACTCTTTTATCAATATTGCCATAATTTGACACTTCTGAATGGAGGAGGATTGTAAAGCGCCTGCAGACCCTGTAAAACATGTTAAATGGAGATTAGTCTTACTGCTTAGTTTAAGCCTAGTAAAAGATAATTAAATTGACTGATGCAGCTGTAAATCTCACTTTTATCAAATCCTGGCTCTCTTTGTCCTTATGATTTTACAGCATCATTAATGTTGTTGGGACAATATCATTAATCTCCTCCTGCTGTTCAGAAAATGAAAGGCAACCAGCAGACACTATAAAAATCTACTCTCTCCTCACTAGTGTTATCTTTTCTCCCTTCTTGACTCTCATACCACTTAGACACACATTTCATTCATGAGGTGATTCCATAAGCTGAAAATTAATTGTAAATACACCATACAGTTTCTTTCACTGCAGTTTGTGTAAAATGGTTTTATTAGTTTTGGTTTTCTAGGGGATTTTTTTTTTGTGAAGCGAGAATTGATTAGAAATAATTCCTCAGTGTTCTTCAGTTTTGGTTTGGCACTTTTTTTTTATGCAACTGTTTGTAACAACACGAGAGGTCATCAGGCCTACAACTGAAGGTACACTGCTGTTTTGGAAACGCTGGGAATTCAAGCTTAAGTCAACCAGTTTTTATTTTCCCTTAATTTATTAGACAGGGAAGATTGACTTTTTCCCACTTCTGGTTTCCTAGTGAGGACTGTGACTGAACTGGGCATGGGGAGGAGGTGAACAGTCTATGTGGGGAACCTGTAGCTTAGCAAGACTGTGTAAGAGATTCCAATGTTTTAACTGGAGCCACTCAGCCTGCAGTAGGCTTTGCACATCCTTCCCTGGTGCAGTGGCTGCTGAGGACATAACTCACCCCCTCCTTGCTCTGCCTGAACTTTTTCATGAAGGCAAGCCCTAAGACACCTCTGCTTCTCACAGTGTGTGTTCTGCCCGCCGCTGTACCTCAGCATCTCCACAAAATTATTCCATCTTTCTTTTCTCTGTGTGCATCTCCTCTTCATGATTGCATATGAGCTGTACAGCCTGAGTCATATAGTCATTTAATTTCCAAACTACTTTTTTTCCAGGGGAAGGACACTTGCCTTCCCAAAATGTAACCATGGATGCTGGGTCATGCACCTTGAGTGGATCAGGGCACACAGAATCCCCTCTCTCGGTATGAGGTGGACAATATAATCCCACCTCAAACAAGAGGAGACTTTAGATAAGTGAAGTTCAGATAACCACACTGTCTGTCTTCCCCAAGGTCAGCTGGCTCAGCAGGGCTTTATCCATATCGTTTTACCCAGGATATTTACCTGTGACCCAGGATTAAATCCCTTCAAAGCCAGATTTCTGCTCAGGCACTTCACTTAGGTGGTTGGTCTCACATGACCGAAATCTTGTGGGGTCCTCCTGGAAAAAAATCAACAGCAACCCCCTAACAATCTGAATGCCATTAGGCTTCTCCTAACAAGGGTCTCAGCAATCTGCTTTCTCTGACTGGGTTTTCCTGGTTAATTCAAGGTTTGAGGCTGTCCCTTATGACTAATGTATAACCAGAACTGTTCTGCACTTGGCTGAAATAAATGGAACAAATTGACAGTTTTAGCTCACTGTTTGGAGGGAGAGTTTATGTAAAAAGTATTTCAGAGTTCATAATCTGGCATGTAAGTAACAGTTAAGCCTAAATATAGTGCTTTAATCATCAACAGCTATAAATTCACTCCAATATTTCTTTAAACTCTTTGGTTTGAAAGTCCAAAAGATAAGAAGCACTTCTCAGTAATGCAAATAGACAGAGAGCATGGAGTTTACCCAGAGACTATTTCTTCAGCCTGTGCTCTGCTTACCTTTTCAGCTCTCAGATAACTGGGAGGAAAAAAATCCATCTCAACTCTCAAATCCTTGAGGTAGGCAAGGTTTGCCCTTCTGAAAAGATGTAGGGCAGCAGCAGTATCTCGTTTCTGTGTTGACCCTGTGGATAAACAGCATGGTGGTTCAGAGGTGATCCCTAAGTTCTGCAAAAGGGAGAAAGAGTACAATGGGGAGCAATGCTAAGGGATAAAGGAATGGTGGGACTAAAAACACAGATTAGTTTGGGTATGCTGTGGGCTAGGCCTAGCTATTCTTATAAAAGACAGTGTGTAAAGAACTGCATCATCTTGAGTCCTGTGTGCAGTTTTGGACACCAAAATATAAAAAGAGGGTGTCCAAAGGAGGACAATGAGGATGGTGAAGGGTCTGGAGGGGAAGCCATACGAGGAGCTGCTGAGGTCACTTGGTGGGTTCAGCCTGGAGGAGAGGAGACTGAGGGGAGACCTCATTGCAGACTTCAGCTTCCTCATGGGGGGAAAAGGAGGGGCAGGTTCCAATTTCTTCACTCTCATGAGCAGTGACAGGACTTGAGAAAACTGCCTGAAGCTGAGTCAGGGGAAGTTTAGGTTGGATATCAGAAAAAGGTTCTCCACCCAGAGGGTGGTTTGGCACTGGAACAGCTCCCCAGGGCAGTGGTCACAGCACCAAACCTGGCAGAGTTCAAGAAGTGTTTGGACAATGCTCTCAGGCACATGGTGTGACTCTTGGGTTATCCTGTGTAGAGGCAGGAGTTGGACTCAATGATTCTGATGGGTCCCTTCCAACTCAGCATATTTTATAGTTCTATGCTTCTATAAAGAAGGTTAAATATGCTTTTTTCCTATGGCCCATGTGGTTGATGCCTGTCAGGTAGCATTCTCCTCTCCATGAGGATCCATCTCACTGGAAGGCTAACTGCAGTCTTGCAAAATGTAGGTGTTTAGCCTTAAACTGGCCATCTGAGCTCTCTGAGGAAGCAAGGGAAATAGACAGACAAGACAGACATCTCCTGAGGGCAATTCATCAGTGACCAGGTTTAATAACCCCCCGGAGGCACCTATGTCTCTCCATAGACTATGCAGGTGGCCATTTGGCTTGGACTGGATGCGTAACACAGAGTAGGTCCTGTCCAGCAAAGAAATGATCAGGGAAGAGAAACCTGTGTGAGCAAAACACAAGCACAATTGTGTTTTGCAGGAGTCCTGGGTCTTGTGTGAGCAGCTCACTGCTTCCCTGCCAGGGATCTTGATCAGGCAGAGAGGCCCTGACTCCTGTTCCCTTGGCAGGAAGGGAAGGGACATCATGTGGGGCAAGTCAGGGGGGCAGGAGAAGGGTTTTTCCAAGCTGGGGATGGCCTCTCACTGTTCAGAGCTGTACCCCAGAACCTGGAGAAACCCTCCAGAAGAGCACTGTGCCTGGCTTCTTTCAGGGCACCATGACCTGGAAAATTCTCTTAGACAGGTCAGCAGGTGCAGGTGCTTAACAGTCCAAGGGCAGAGTTTTGCCAAAGTTCACTCCTTTATGGCACACAAAGTTCTGCCACCATGTCTGGGCAGCACCCAGGTACAAGGCCTGGGCTGTCCTGGCTCCATGTGGAGCATTTGTGCCCAAGTAAAGCACTGCATTTTTCAAAACCTGCTATAAAACAAGCTCCCAGATGCATTTCTGGGTCCATCAAATGGCACCGTCAGTGTTCAGAGTCGCAGTCATGCAGCAACTGGAGGGGCTCCAACATTTGATCCCAAACTAATGGCACAGATTATCTGGAAACATTAATAGCAGAAGATACTGAGAGTTGTTACTCCTCAATAAAAGATTCACACGTTTGATTCTAATTATATTTAGTTCAAGTTGCTGCCTAATGATTAGCATTTGAAAGAGATGTCTACAATTTTCACTTTCTTTAAATGAAGGGCTTTCTTTAAATTATAGGCTTTTATAGCAGAGTATAAAGATATCAGCTGGGAAATCTACGGCCATCAATGGCTTTAGTTTTCTCTCTTTATCTGTTGGTATAGCCCTAATTTGACACTTGCCTGTTGAGGAAGCTTGTAAAGCAACTGCCGACCCTGCAATGCCTGTTAAATTTAGATTAGTCTTACAGCTCGCTTAAAGCCAGTAAAGTGATAATTAAATCCACTCTTGAGCTGCAAAGTCCAGAGTACCTGGAATTAGCTCTATTCATGCCAAAGCAGCTTCATTAGAATTTATACTGTCCCCTGCTGTGGGGACCCTCCAAACATGGGATGGAGATGAGTATCTGTCTGAGCACGCTGCCCAGATCCTCATCTGGCCCTTGCAGCCCTGCGAAACTCTGCTTCATTGCTGCCACAAGGCACTTCTGAGCCTTGGCACCAGGCTGATACAATAATACTTATCTCTAAATTCAAACCAGAAGTTACAATGTGGGTCAAAGCCATTCAGTTTATCAGAGAGAAAAGATAGCCCTGCCCTGCTGTTGGGGCAGACAACAAATAATTTTTTGTTATCCTTTCTTGGCTTCTACTTTGAAACAGCATTAGTCATTTGGGAACTGAAGCTCTCAGGCTTTGGCTGAGGTCCGGTGTCTGTGCTGAACGTTGCAGCAGAGGAGAGAGCCCAGATGCCCCATTGCTTTTGTCACCCATAGCCCCATGGGGACAGCACAGGGTGAGCTCAGCCATGGATAAGAAGAGGAGCTGGAAGAGAGCATTGCAGTCTGTCCTTCCCTCATAATGACCAGTTTCTTGGGTCATTTCATTCTGTCTCTGTACCCCTGGCATCCACACATGGATTAGGAAACACGGAGAAACACAGTCTCCTCTCAGCAGAACCTTACTATGTGCCACTCGGTTTGGAAGGATGCCTGCCACTGCTTGTTTCTTTGGTAGGGGAAGGGATCTAAAATACCCCTAAACTGCTTTCACATATATCAAAAGGAAAGAATTGCATATCAAAAAAGTCATGCAAAGGAAAACAGATTTCAGGTTTGATCACTGTGACTCAGCAGAAGTCTTTAGATGAAAGAAGTTTTGAAATGCATTCAATGCACTTTGCTGTCTCAGTTCAAGTTTCATCTGATGTTTTTTAATTTCAAAATTTTTCAGGCAAACACTGGATCATATTTTCTGAGAAGGTATTGCAGACACTTGTCTATCCTTAGTCTCTCCCCTGCATCCATCACTAACAATATCTGCTAGAGGCAGGAGGCAATTGGAGTTTGGGGCTGAATCCAAATAACCATTTCTTTTCTAGATTTATTGAGAAACTGACTGAGTAGTGCTGACCTTTGGTTTGATGGCAACTCGGTGGGAACATCTTATGCTACATCCCTGTCCTTCTGGCATGTGAGAGGATGAGGTAACTTTGTCCCAAAGGAGCTACATGGGAGCAGCAGTTCAATTTTCAATTAAACTCCCTAAATTTTGCAGCCTGCCTATCTGTTGCAACATGCAAGCTCAGCCTCGAGGCTCCCCTTAGAGGCAGTGCTGTGGTCAGGGGAGCAGCGCTGGCATCCCCAAGGCTACCAGGCTAGTCCTAGGAACCTCTGGCTGAACACAATGGGCTGCCCTGACAAGATCTCTGGTGATGGTAGGAGTGCCACACGCTCCGTGCTCGAGTGGGTGTCTGAACTTAGCTCTCTTAACCTAGGACCGAATTCCTTTATTCAAAAAAAGGGGGTAACTCATGCAAGTGCTAGCGAACATGAAAACTTCTGGAGCCTGGCGCCCTTACCGAACGCTTTGCAAAGCAGCACTCCCTGATGTGAGGCAGCAGGGGAGCGATGCGCTGTTCAGCCAAGGGCCGTGACACACACAGTGCCATTTCTGGAAAGCTGTTCAGTCACTGCTGTTCAGGCTGGCACGAAACAAGCGTGAGCGCTACCAAAGGAAACCCCGGGCAGGCAAGGGATCAGCTCTGGCAGCATCCAGCGCTGCCGGGATGAGCGCCTGGTGCGGCTCGCTGCTGCCACCCGCCGGGAGCGCCGCGCCGGCCGGGAGGTGCTGTAACCCCGGGATGATCCCGGACCGTGCCGCGGGGATGGGTGCGGAGGCTGCGTACAGCATCCCGGGAGACCCTGAACGCTGAGGACTGGAAGGCAGAGTGTGCCACGAGGCTAAATCGCCTGATGTTATCATTTTCAAGCAGTTGGTTTGCTGGTCTGGTACTGTGAGTAAAATAAGGAGAGCTTGACATCTGCTACCAAACCAGAGGAGGCGGGCTTTGTGTCAGGAGCTGGGATGCTCCTCCACACATAGACCTGCCCCTCTGCCGTCCTCCTCCTCCCCGGCTTCAGGGCATTCACTCCTTCTTTCTCAGACCCATGACAAAAGTGGGATGACCCTGACTGTAAGGGCTTCTGTACTGAGGAGTTATTTTGCCTTTGGGTTTTCACTCCCCTTCGCTAGACAGGAGTTCAAGGAAGCACAAACAGTCCTGCCCGGGGACTTCATATGCCTTGCCAGGGGAGTGGAAGCTGCCACCTCCCAGTCAGCAGGATGGCATCTAGCATTCCCCTCTGTCCAAATGAACCTGGTGTTCCTTCTTTGTGTCAGGGGCCTCATGGTGAAACCCTTTGTCCTGACCTTGTCCTTCCACTTCTGCCTCTTTGCAGCCCCACAATTCCCAGCTTCCACCTTCAACCCTCCTGGCACCTGTCTCGTCTTCAGCAGTCATTACCCGAGAGAAAACCAGGGAATGAAAAACACTCCAAACAGGGACATTTTAATGAGAGGAGGGGGCACAGCAAGACATGAGTGCTCTCTTAAAGTAACCTAGACACTGTCCCATGCTATTTGAAGACATAATAAAATTTAATGCATTAGTCTTTCAAGATTCACCAGTGCATCTCCCCTTGGCTACCTTCAAAAACACTTTTTAAATATTGAAAATCCCTCTGAGCCTTCACTATGAAACTTTAATGGAGACAGATTCTCTGAGCCTGCTGAAAGGGTTTCTCTGCAGCATATATTGGTTAATTTACTGAGCTTCTTTCTCCCCAGCATATTTCTTCTCTCTCTCTCTCTCTCAAGTGCCAGTTCTGCTCTTTGTTTCAATTTTAATTTCTCCTTCACTTTTGAACCAGAATTAATTAAACTTTCTAACCATCTCCCTCCCCCCATTCCATTTTAGTTTGGTTTTTTTCCCCCACATTTTCCCCCTTTGAGTTCCACTTTACATTGCCTCTTTCCTGAGGCTTTAGATGAGCTCTTTTTCTTCTGTCTCTTTCTGGGTTTCCATGTTTCCTCTGACAACAATATTCGTAATTAATTGAGTGTGTTAAAATGACCAGAATAAGACATTGTCTTCCAGATCATTGAGCTCAGAACACCTAGCTGCTCAGTAAAATGTGACCAAACACAGGGTGAACATAGGTTTTGAAGAAAGTCTTCCAGATGCTGATAACCTCTCTAGACCCCGCTGAGGGATGGTCTTCGTATCCATGGTCAGACATCTCATCTGAATTAGGGAATTGCAGTATGACGTCTGTCTCTGAGTGACTTGTCTGACACCTTTATAACCAAAGGCAAGAAATAGGCACTTTGAGGTATAATTCACTGGACTGATTTTAAATACCTGTTTGGATGTCAAACCATCTTCTTTTGTTTTCTATCTAACATATTCCACAGAGCCTTAAGCAATAATGTTTGGATTTTCTTGATGTGGTCACTTACTTCTTGTGGCATTTTCTTCAAATACACATATTATTCAGCATATTTCTTGAGCTGGACATTAAGCATGAACACAATATCCAGACAGTGCTTGTATCAAACAGGTTCATGCATTGCTGGCACAATTATTGGGGAATGGTGTCCTATGGTATGGTGTATGCAAAACTTGTCACCAGACCACGCTGCAGCATGTGGAGCTCAGGTGCCTTCAACAGCACCCCATGTCCCACAGCAGGGGAGCAGGTGGGAATGACCAGCTTAGAAGGGAAGAAAAGTTCTGGTGGTCAATTATCTTTTATTCTGAAAATGTAACTATAAAGAAAAGAAGAAAAAAGAACAACAGAACCATGCAGCAGTTTAATTTCAGTGTCTTCTGTGTTCCTCTTGAGGAGAACTTCCAAGAAAAGGTTGCTAGTTCTGGTGAAATAATGCAGAAATCACCTATTGCCCGAATTTTGAGAGCCTCGGTTCCTGACCATCCTCACTGAAATTGTCCCCAAGGTCAGGGAGTGGGGCTGTGGTGGGTTGACCTTAGCCAGCAGCCAAACACCTACACATCTGCTGGGTGTCCCCTCTCCTGCGTGATGGGAAGAAGACAAGAAGAAGGCACTCAGATAAAGGCTGTTTAGTAGGTGAAGCAAAATCTGCAAACTCAAGCAAAGCGAAAAGAGGAATTTGTTCACTTTATCCTTTCAGCAACTGATGTTTTTCCACCCCCTGGAAAGCAGGGCTTCAGCACATGCAAAGGTTAGTTGAGGAGACACATGCCATAACCACCAATGTCACCCCTTCCTCCTCCTTCCCTTGAGCTGTTACTGCAGCACATGTTGCTGTAAGGCAGGAAATAACCTTTTGGCCAGCCTGGCTCAGTTGTCCTGGCTGTGCTCCCTCCCAGCTTCTTGCCAGCCTCCAGCCTACTTGCTGGTGGGGCAGAGGGGGAAAAAGAAAAATGCAATGTTGTGCAAGCGCTGCTCAGCAACAGCCAAAACACTGGGGTGTTATCAGCACTGTCCTACTCACAAATCCAAAACTCAGCACTGTCTGGGCTGCTGTAGAGGAAATTATCTGTTCCCCAGCCAAGCCCAACACAGGGAGTCAGCCAGGAGGTTCAGCATGTAGGCAAGCATCTCCAGCTAACCTGTGCTCTGAGCTTGCATGACAGTTCAGGGTGTGTCCAGGGGCTCAGCCGGTATGTGGAGGCCCAGCAGCCCTGCAGCCACCATTCCCCAGGGGCACAGGTCTCCAAAAGTCCTGTCCCATGACTGCTCATCCCAAACCAGTGACTCGGAAGCCCCTGGAAACAAAAGGATATTGCCGCCATGCACCTGCAGACACCTGCATCTCTTCTCATCTTGAGTCCCCGGAAGGGGCAGCTACACAAGGACCAAGGGATGGATCCTTCTGGGTTCTCAGCCCAGGGCAGTTTTGTCAGCTCGAAGGTGCCTGGCAGGAGGCAGCTGGCAAAGCAGCCAGGAACATCACCCAGGGGAGAGGTTCAGCAAATCGTGTTTAGACTCCATCACATCTTTTAGGTCCTGTCCCCTACCCATGGTATACTCACTTCCAAGCATTCCCAACTCCTGTGGTTGATATATTAAGCTTTAATTTTTTCTAGCATTTGCTATTATTTTACAAAAGATACATGGTATCATAAATCCTTTTGCTTTCTTTTTTAAAAACTCCAATAATTTAACCTTCCACTTTGTCATTCAAAAAGTAATAATTCTGTTCAGCATCCCCACGGTTCATAATTATCCATGCATATGAAATGGCACATCTTTGGGGTTTTGTATCTGGCTGACAAATAAAGGTACTATCACCTTTCTGGACAAATGCTTAACTTTCATATATCAACACAATCAAACTCAGTTCATTGATGCCAAACACATCTCTCAGACATACATTTTCCCTGAAAGTATTCCTACCAGGCTAAGAAGTGCTTTTCTGTGATCACAGTCTGGACATTTTGCTGATGGATAAAGATGCTGCAGAGATGGGGTTTAGTTGTTGTATCAGCTCGGAACATCTTAGACTGGAAAATTAAACTTGCTGGAGCTGCTGTGAAGGCACAAAATAATCTCTCCTCTTCCTCAGCTAATGAAGCTCCTGATCTGAAACAGCTGCTGCTATTTCAGTCCTGCAGCCATTTCACAGTTTCCCAGAAGTGCACTGGGGCTGCCACATGGCTTCACTGCTCACTGACCCTTTGGAGCCAGTGGAACCAACATAGATCACTTAAGGAGTGGGGTACAAATTAAAGAAATTGAGAAATGAAAGGAAGTGAGTGCAGAGCATTTGACCTGTTTTCAACGGTCTGGACATCGAAGAAAAAACATCAGGATTTCTTCTGATGTTTGTTACCCTGTCAGAAAGACAGCTGGGAAGGGAAAGGTTCTACCTCAGAGAAAAAAATGGAGGTTTTGGCACGAAAAAATGGAGCCTCAATCCACAGAAACAATTCCTGGAGCACTGGGAATAGATGGATCTAAAATACATTAAATACCATCCAAAAACCTTTGATGTTGATTCAAAATGATACCTTGAGAAATAGTTAGTTAACAAACTAGTATGTCAGATCTTTATTCCATCGACCGGCCCCGTTTCACGATCCAGTTACTAACTGTCCTGGGGTGGCATAATGATATCTTGTATTCCCTATCGTTTTGTATGCTTGACCAGAAATATGGTCCTGTAGCTTTAACTGTGTCCCGCAGCTGGGAGCTCTGCCGCCAGCGCGGGATGTTTTGAAACTTTCCCCAGCTCTCCTACGGGGGACTGAGAAGGAAGGGACACTGTTTTTTTTTCCTCAGTCAGTTGCTGCTGCTGGTGGCGGGTGCTGCTGGTGTGGCTGCTGCTTGGGTTGGTTTTTTTTCCCTCCCTGGGATTGTTTTTCATCGTTTTCTTCGACTTGCTTTCTCATCCGAGAACCTGAGGAGCCCCGGGGGACAGCGGACGAGAATCGTCCAGGGAGCCACCGGAGGAACTTCACCTAGCCCCTTCGGGGCCCCCGGAAAGGGGAAGCTACGCCTGAGGAAAAGGACACTAAGTTCATCAGCTGTTTGTTCAGGTTTTCTGACCCCTTTTCCCCTTTCCCCTTTCCACTGTGTGGTCTGTTAATTAAACAGTTCTTTCCACTTTAGGCTGAGATATTCTGTGTTGGGGCGGGGGGGGTGCCAGAAACCTCTGCAGGGAGGCACCTGCTCGGAGTGCTTTCCACCTAGCATATTTGTCTCTAATCCAAGACACTAACTCTGTAAGACATTTCTTCATGCAGACAAATTCCTGTGTTCCCAGACGTTCAATCAGGTACATGTAGGAAGAGTTTGGTGGAAATTCATGTCATTCCTCTAGGAGTGACTCCACTGAATTGACCGTGAAGGAGCTTCCTCCAGGGAAACCAGCCTTTCTTAGTGTCACTGCTCCTGGAAAAACTTGTTTAACTAGTAAAGCTTTGCATGTGTATAAATGCCTGTGCTGTTTCTCCATCTGTTAATCACAGTAATAAACATTTGAGCAGACCTGGTTTGTGCCAGATCACTGTGTCTGGATTGCCTATAAGAATGACCTCATGATGTGGGAATAGGTCCGTAAGAAGCCATCTAGAAATATGCAGCTCTAAAATAGCAATTAAAACATAAATGAACAATCCAGAACCTTCCTCAAGGGATATAAGGAAATGCCAGATGCCTTTCCCTGCATCTAAGATTATCTCAAAGGATTTTGAAATAAAAATGCTAATAATAACAGTCAAGAAAGTTACCAACTGCAGAATATAAAATTGCTAATAATAACCTGAGCTCTGAGTCAAGTAACATTGTTAATGAGGCAAAAACATCAGCAGACATAATTTTTAAAAATCCCTTCATATTGAAAAGGACAGATAAACCACATGGGTTATGCAAATTTCTTTCTTGACCTGTTCCCTAGAGACACCAGTTTCTTCTGGCTTCCTGACAGTGATCATCTTCATTCACAGATGTCTCCAGATGATGCTGCTGCCCAGGAGACGAGCGGACAAGGCCACGTGGCTCCACTGCTACTTGCAAACCAATAGGCAAAAATTCCAGCTGCCTGGGACATGAGGTGATGCTCTGCCTTGTGGGGACAAATCATAGAACCAGAGAGACATTTAAGTTGGAAAAGAACTCTAAGATCAGAGAGTCCAACCAATAACCCAGCACTGCCAAGACCACCTCTAAACCATGTCCCAAAGTGCCACATCTACACAGCTTTTAAATATCTCCAGGAATGGTGACTCCACAGCTTCCCTGGGCAGCCTGATCTAATGCTTGACAACCCTTTCAGGGAAGAAATTTTTCCTAATATCCAATCTAAACCTTCCCTGCTGTAACTACATGTTGTTTCCTCTTGTTTTACTGCTAAGAGCACATGAAGAACTCATGTAACTGAATGTGTTAAATGACAGGAAAATGGTTGTCCCCAGCTTGAACTTGAGCCAAGCTACCCCTGGACTTCTGCTGTGGTCTCTTATGTACCTATATAGTGATTAGTCGTATACATGTCTTTGGGGAATAGCCACATTCATAAAAATTTATTTTATGTGTAAGAACATTCCTGCCAGAAGGACAGCTAAGATGGAAATGTTCAAATGCTCAGAAGTTAGGAAATGCCAGAAGTCAGACTGCCTGAAAATATGTCAGTCTTTTCCTAGGATGGCACAGCTGGACCAAAAGTGATCCTCTGTATTTGAGGGCCTGGCTCTGAGATGGTCCTGTTGCATTCCAGAGAGTTAAGGCATTTTAAAGGCCAAAGGGAATTTAAGAATTATCAAAGTGTATATTTTTATTTTAAAATGCATCATTTTAATTTTCTATATTATGCCTTAAATAATAGATGAACTTGAACCTAGCAAAAAGCACTGAAGAGATGCAATGAATGGATACTGTCCCTTTTCTGCATCTTAAAAAAGCAATGTTTGACTTTTTACAGAAGTCAATGTAACTGAAAAGTACATGACCTTTGTGTTCCAAGTACATAACCTCTGTGTTCTCCTATTTTCTATTTGTAGCTTCCTAACCTTTAGAAAGACAACCTCAATAACTCCACCTCCTGCCACCCCACAAACTCTATTATTTTTATTTTTCTTACGCCTATGCCTTTCTGATAAAGTTTTTAATCACATTCAAATAGCCACTGAAGCAAGTGAATGAAGATTTAGGTAAAAACAAGAGTATTCCTAATCACCCCCTGAATACTTGGTAAATCACTTGTCTAGCACAGAAAAGTCCCAGTGCCCAGCCAGCCAAGAATTTGCAGATTCTGAGTCTAGGAAGGAGTGAACAAAAGGGTTTATATTTGCCATGAAATGCCTCCTTTCTTCCTGCTCAGCCAGCTGTGTTTTTACCACCACACTGCCCAGGCTTGCTTTGAGGTTTGGAGCCCACAGTGGTGAGAAGTGCTGCCTGCTGCTCCCACTGGAGCTCCTGCCTGGGCAGCAGCCGTGCACAGAGGGAACCGCAAGGCAGTGGCAAAACCACTGCTGCTGCTCAGGGAAGAATCTGGGAAAGCTTTTAAAGCCAGATATGTTCAGCCTCCTGTGCTAATCAGGAGACTTGAGAAACTAGTTATCTTTTTTTCACCTGTGGCCATCAGCCATAACACAGGGCAGAGGCATGAAAGAGAGTGACAGGTTTTAAAAGGTGATTGGTATTTGACAAGTCAAAGTAGGTCTTGTTTCCAGAGGCGACATGTCTGCTCTTCGTATTTCATGTGTAGAAATGAAACAAAAACTATCATTTAAAAAATGCAGCTTGTCCCAGTTCTTACGTATTTAAAAGAAGCTGACTCAAAATAAACGGGAAAAACCCTCGTCCTTTTTAAATCCCTGTTTTGTTTGTTTTCTTTTTTGCTTGTGAGAGCTATTGAACTCTTTCATGTTTGCTTCTAAAAAAAAAAAATTGTACTGCTGCTCAGAGTACTTTGACAGCGTGTTATCTCTGGCCAATCTCTCTGCATTGGACTGAACTCCAGGCAGAGAGGCTGCCCAGCATGGGGCTGATTGAACAGCTCCGAGACCGAGGGAGCCATTCCCACCATATGTCATGGAAACAGATCAAGCTTGCCATGTACAAATAATTCCTGATACTGGAAACCTTATCTTCTCAAATCATCACCTGTAGCTCAAGGAAGTTATAGATGTTTTTCTGCTCCTGTGGTTTCACACCAGTGGTAAATAACAAGGATGGATATTCCTTCAATCAAGGTTTTTTTAACTGAAACAAGTTCAAGAACAAACTGTTGAAGTTGAAGTTGTTCTTTGTTTTCCTCTTATTTCATGAGAGCCAGTAACACCTTGAGATGGAAATGCCTCCTCATCTGTACCATCCCCCAGCTCATGCTGGGATGCTAATTCACCTTCTGATGGAAGGCATCCCTGCCCCTGGCAGGGGAGTTGGAACTAGAAGACCTTAGTACCCCTTCCAACTCCAAGCATTCTGATTCCATGATTCTGAGATAATGCACAACTCATCTTCCTTGAGCATCTTCTGAAGTTCTTGCATATGCTCCTGTAGAAGTTCTTACTTTTTATATTTTAGTCTAAATTCTCCCCCTGGGTCTTAGATTTTTCCTCCCTCACTCTGTGTACACCTGTCAAACTGATACTGCAGCCTGTGCCAGCAGGTTCACAGCCATGCATCTAAACCTGGTAATTCTGCTTGTGCAGCTGGATGCTGCTTGCAGAACAGGAGCTTCCCTTTACTGCAGTGCAGTTGGGGTGGAAGTTGTCTCGCTGGTCCTCAGCCTCTGACAGCGGCTGAGTTGTCACTCTGGGCTTCCATCAGAGGCAGTCCCTTTTTTTCCCCTTCTGCTGGATGCTGTGCTCTACAAGTGCCAGTTTCTTTCCATAACTACAAATGCTGCCATCCCACCCTCTCCTGCCGTGGCCTGGGAGTAAAGCTGGGTAAGCAGCTCCTCCTCACTTTCCTGCCATAAAAAGCCAGTTCCCAGTGTAAGGCACCACTCCTTGTCTGGATAAAGCAAGTTAATAAGGCTTGATAATACCTTTTTTACACAACCACTTCTCTTCAAAACACACATGACTTTTATCCAGACTTTTAAACCTGGATCAACCACTTTTCAAACATCAGTGCTGATTTTTTTTAGCATATTTGCAATCAGCTCTGGTTTGTATTATTTTGACAATATTACCATTATGATCCCAACCTCCTTGTCCGTGGTTCTCTTGTTCCATGGGCAATAGCAACCTAACCTGCTCCCATCCAGTTTGCCATCAGAAGGGTGTCTTGTTCTGCCAAGGATCCATCCAGTTCCCACTGGAATTATGCAAAGCACATTAGACAGTCCCTCAGAAAATAGACTGCCCTGGAGTTGGTAAAGAACTGGGGTTGCCAGAACTGAGAAAAGCCATGCCAGACAATAATATTAGAGCTTGGCTATGAAAGACAAGGGTAAACAGAACTCAATATGAAAGCACATCAGGTTTAATTACAATGAGCCATTCACTGAAGAGTTGGACTCAGTGATCCTTGTGGGTCCCTTCCAACTCAGAGTATTCTGTTATGAACAAAATAATAAGGGTATTAAATGGAGATTGCCTTTCTTTCTTAACTGCCTTTTTTCAGGCACTTCAAAGGCTCTGCCACTAGATGTAGCAAAAGCTCTCTTAAAAGTTGCCTCAGATACTCTGCTGTATTTCTTTTTCAAAGGGGGAAAATGGACTAAAAACTCAACAAGTAATAGAAGGATGACTTTAAATCAGGAGCAAAAATGTCCAGAAGAAATAGCACTGATGGCAAGCAGCATCATGTAAGGCACAAAAAGTCTCTCCATTAGGAAAAAGAGATATGAATGGGATTGGATTATCATGCTTGGAAAACTCTCTGCACACCAAATTCTGCTTGGCCTTCTTTGAAGTAATCCTAAGTGTTTTATTAAATCTGAACATGGAAGTTTAACACCCACGGGGGCTGGTAGCTGAAATGCCAGGGCAATTGGGAAGTGAAGAGCTTATTACTCTTGTATTTCTCTTCTTTGAGCCGCACTGTCCTTCAGGAGCAGGTATTTTTAGACCCCAAAAATGCAGGAATAAAATGTAATAAACCACAAATAAGAAAATGTGGTTTGTTTCATTTACTTAGAGGATTAAACTCTTAGAACTTCAACAGAACTGATCACTCTGGGGGAAAAACCCCTAAATGTCAAAAATATTTTTTTCTGTTAAAAAAGAAGCTATTTAGGCATTTTCAATGTCAGAAATAAGATACCCAAAAAAATAAAGCACCATAAGTTAACAGTAAAATTAAGGAGACAGTTACGCGGGGCTTTCCAACATCTGAATCCAATATTTCACCAAGCAGTTTACAATAGAATGAAGATAATTTAAAAATTTAGATTAAAAAATTTAAAAACCAAAAACAAACAAAAAAAAAAAAAGAAAAAAAAGAAAACAAACCAACCAAAACCCACAAAAACCAGAACAAAACAAAAAACCCACAAAAACACCCCAAAACCAACCCAAACCCAACACTTTTGCATAGTTGCCAAAGGAAGATGAGAACTGAACAGAGCTTATCATGAAATTATACAACAAATCTAGGAATTCAGGCAGTTGTAATTCAAACCAGAAGTTGTCTTTACCAGGCAGGTCTGGTGCACAGTGGGTAGGTTTCCTCTGATCCCATGGGGATGTGCACGTCTGGGCTGGTCACCCAAAGGTGCTCTCACAGGCACACGCATGGTGGCTGATTCATCCTGTCCCAGAACAAGTACCCACACTGACCTGAGAAACCAGAAGCCAAAAGTAGCCATTTCCCCTCACTGAGCCATGGAAGGAGCCTGGGCTGAGCAGTTCAGCTGCAGGCTGGAAGAAGAAGAAAATGAAAGAAGATAGTCTTTGCTCATCACCTGCCATGTTGACCTGGCTCTGCCCAAGGCTTGACCACTTCACCTTCATTCTTTTCTTATACTAGATTTACCCGAAACCAGACTCTATCTGGAGCTTAAAAGCACTTGCTCTATTTTATGCACTCCAGTTTGGTGAGATTTTATTTGAAAGCAAATCATCTTAATTAAATGCATGACACTGCAGTCCCTGCTCCCCTTGCTCACCTGGTGCCATGCAGGTCACAGTGAGGGGACAAGCTGCTTCTCTCTCTGATTGTAAAATGGGTGGTTTTAAAGATAATCACAGAAGAAAACCCGAGGATAAAGCATGACTGTTAGCCATGCTATCTATCCCGTGGGGAGAGGGACTCACCTAAGCAGGGGACTGACAGCATACATCTCCAGCCCATCATGATTTATTAACAGCTGGTAAAAAGCATGGCAAAAAAGGACTTCCAAGTAAAAGCAAATTAGGCATCTAGATATAATATTTTTTCCTAAACTCAAAAATAGAGGAGTGTCTTGTTTCAGAGCACTAACAGACCAGGATCTGCAGACTGGGAAAGAACAGGAGAAAAAAGCAATTTTTTCTCTCCTAACACAACTAATTTAGTGCAGGTCCCTGCAGCAGAGGGTGTAAAAGGAGCTCCAAACCCAGCTCTCAAGGTCTCCCAGCAGGCAGCTAGCCCGGATTCCATGGGGCTGGCCATCAGCTACAGTAGCCAAGAAACTATCTTTGGGAAGCATGCAGATTTTGTGTCATGACATACCCTGAGAGAGCAGATTAACCCAGGCTAGACATAATAATTAGGAAACAGATGGTCATGGTGCAGGGAAGCAGCTCCTGTACTGATAGAACAAGGCACATCCAGCTCCTGCGAGCACCTTGAAGAGAACAGAGGCTACGAGATTTACAAGGGAGGTCAGAACAACTTGTGCTTGGGACATGTCAGCCACATTACACAGTCTCTCAAAGGGATCAGATGCACAAGTGTATATAGTAGGGATGATTTTCTTTGTGTCATTTTCACAATTGCTCTGATTTCTCAGCAGTTTTAAGGTGACCTCTTCATACAAAGTCTGTCATGCCATCCAAATGTAACAATGTGAACTGGAAAGAAAGTTTACAAGGTGTTATATGCTATTTAATTTATTGAATTACTTAGATTAAAGATTAAACTTATTTTACTACATATAGTAGAAAGCACTTCATCTGCAGGATCTGCCACGGATTGTACTGCTCATCTTCACACATAACCCTGGAAATTAATCTAGAATTTATTGCAGAAGGACAGCCTTTCAGAGAACACTATGCACCCATACCTGTGAGGGAGAGGGCAGGCATTTAGCCACTGATCTTTCAACTCTGGATGTTGGAAAGGGGGCTCAGTGTTTGAGAAAGGCACCTGAACTGGGATGTCTGGGGTGCAAGCACAGGATGCACCTTGGCCCTTGAGGGAGAAATGTAGGCTTGTGATGCAGCACCACAGCCCTTCCCTGGCAGCATCTGGGTTCCCCTCTTGTTTGTAGGGTGTCTCAGGCCAGCCTCCCTTCATGCAGATGGGTAATGGTCAGGGCTTACAAAGCTACTGAAACACCAAACAGTGGCTTGTAGAGAAACAGCTCTAATGCCCAGCCGCACTATTGCTTACTCTTCCCATGCCAAATTCCTAATTAAAATTTGGGGACATGCACATTTCCCTGCTTCCTACAGAGTAAATTAGATTATGTCTTTAATAGGAGATAAAACTAATTGCTTTGATAGCGATAAAGAGCTGTGTAAATACAAAAGCAAAACCTGTCATTATATATGTCTAAAAGAATCCAGCAGAGCTCCTAGAAGCACACATGTAATGTGAAGTCTGATTTTGCCAGGGTTTTATTTCCATTCTAATGACACATCCCAATTCTTCCCACACAAATACAAGACCTTCAAAACCTGTTAATCCATGCAAGCAAATAGAAACAGAATGACTTTGTGCATTATTAGAATGATGACAACCCCTATGACTGTTTGACCCTCATTAAGCAAGGAGTCCTTGCAGTAATGTGGAATAGGATATAGATGCTGCTAATAATATGCCTCAAACTTGGTTGTCTGTATGAATTGCAAATGGGTGGCATTTTTAGCAAAGAGGTTTAACCAACCAGGGGCAATTTCCACTTACGTAACAGCCAGTGTCTCTGGTTCATCTTTCCTCCTGCAGCCACTCAGTGTTCAGGCTAGTGAGGCTGTATGGGATGTTGCAGTGTGCAGATTTTCTCCTGACCCAGCTGGCTGGAGCTATTTCATGTTTATGCTGCTCACGAATTCATTTCTGACACATATGAAATACCAGGCAGCTTTCAGGCTCTTGATTCTGCGAAAGAACATGCATGGACTTACCTCTTAGTTATTGCTCTCATTAAGGTTAATAGCCTATAAAGGTCCTCCACCTTCCATCCACTCAATTAATCAACAGTGATACTTGGCCTATTAAAAATCCAGAGGGAGAAGAGAGACAGGCAGAAAGCAAAATGGTCTCTGGGACAATAAAACAACACCAGTACCATCCCCAGGGTCCAGCAATAATGCCCAACACACAGAAGCACTGAAGGCACTGAAGACTCAGATTTAACAATATTGTGCTTGATTAGTTGTCTTGCATGAACCCCAGGTCTACCTCTGTCTCCTCTCCGTGTCTCCCTCCAAGCCATTTTCTTGTTCTGCCCTTTTCCTTCTCTGATTTCCCCCAAATACCCTTGTGCTCTTTGTCTTGCTCCACTTTGCTGTATTTTCCCCTTTTCCTCTGCCCTACTCCCTTCCCTCGCTGTAGCCTTTCTCTGCTGCCCCACAGACTGTGCCCAGAGCAGGACAGTGTCTGTCCCAACAGCTCACAGCTCAGACAAACCAGGACTGGAACCATCACTTCATACATTTCGTTAGACCGGCAAATATAGACTCGCTAGCCTTGGCTAGTGAGCCACATTTTGACCACAGACCATGACCAGCAAGTCATGCAAGGTTGAGATGACTGGGGTAAAGCCAATCTGCAAAGCAGACTTTCATAATGTTGGCAATCATGCAAGTTTGGTAACAAATATTTTTGCAAACATACAAGTCATAATCCTTAGTGGTCATGAAAATATTTGCACTTTCTTAGACTAGCAGGGGCTGGCAGGTGAAATCCTCCAGATGAGAGGTGACCATAGGCATATCTGACAGAGGGCCATGGCACAGCTTCCTCATCAGGCACTACATCTAAAGCCTCTGATGCTGCTGGGGAGTGAGTATAGGTCTGTGGTTATGTGGTACTGCAAAATGGGCTGAGGTGAGAAGATGCTAGTGTTGATCCTGCTCAAATTAGTTGAGGTGTCAGGAGCAGAAATGTTGCATTAGCACCATGCTCTGATATTTCCTGCCTGAAGGAAAACATGACCAGAGGCAAGATATTTGCTTGATCACTGCTCTCTCAAGCTATTTCCTCAGACCAACAGTCAGAGCCCACAGGAATGTTATTCTTCAGGTCACGCAATCTGTTCTGGTTGCTACCAACCTGAAGGTTTTTAAACCCTGCCTATGATATCATTCACTGGTATAACCCTGCTCCAGCACTCCCTCTGCATCCAAGACACTGCCATTAATCTAGGAAACTACTACTGAAAAATACCAGAACAGTCAAACCTAGAGAAAAATGTCCATTCAGCTGGTACATAGGGGATAATGAAGTTTCTCCCCAAGGCTGGCCATCACAATAATGTTACAAGAGTTACATTTTGTTCAGGTAAAATGTCACATGAACAGCTTGATGGAATCCCAGAGAACATAAATAACTTCTTCTAAATGAAGCACAGATGAGCAGTTCTTAATGTAAAAATGTAGAAAACAAAGAAAAAGGAGCTTTTTTTCTTTTTTTTTTTAAATCNGGGGGGGGGGGGGTGGTTTGAGGATGGAGGGACAAAACAGTGCCCCTGATTCATGCGTAGGATGTACAGCAGCTATGAACCCTACTTTGTTCTTTCACATACCTATTTACTTCTCCTTTAAACCACAAGACCTAAAGGCAAATATAGGCAGCTCTTGCTATAATGTTAAGCAATGATGACAAACCATTGTCTAGACACACTGGTACAATCAATCTAAAAGATGGTTTTTAAAAACCCACTGAGACCATCCAGTCTTTCCCGCCCAGATGGAGAGTTTCATCTCTTGCAACAGTGATCTAACCTTATGTTTGTCATTATTGACTTTCTGTGCCAATTCAGCAGGGAGGTGTGATTTTAAGCTTAGGGGTGACATTTTATCAGTCAGGAAACCACACAGTGAAATGCTTTATCCATAACAACTTCATTTTCTTAAGAATAAAGAGAAATGTGCCCACTGCCCCACAGAAATCATGTTCACCATGGGCTGAAGGGAAGCAGCACGCAGAGCATGAGGGTCAGCCACAGACTGCCCATGAAGGAGGATGGGAAAGAGGAGGAATATGGCAATCACACCACACAGCTACACACACTCAGGCTGGGCTGTTCCTTTCATCCAGGGATCTGCTTTCCTCCACCTTACTGCTGTTCAGCGGCATCATTACCTTAACAGCAGGAGAAGCATCTGTACTCAGGACAAGAGATTATTATAAGAACTTGCTCTCAAAACTGTACCCTCAGAGTTCTTGTAAGTCTTCGAAGTCATCTACAAACATCCGAATTGCTTCACCTTACTGCACATGTCTGGGCACTGGCCATGGGATACCTCAGTGTGGCTAATGGACACCAACAGGCATCACCAACGGAGCCTTTCCCCCCTCTCTTGGGATAAAAGCAGTCCCTGCTGGAAGTGCATGTTCCCTTTCATTGGCTTTAGGAATTCATTGGTGTGACCAGTTTAGACTTTGGCAATGGACCTAGACTCTGAGCTGGGTGAGGTGACTTCCCCTGTAAATGTTTGCTCCTCTTAGGTGAGTGTTTTGTCCTCCTAGCCATGTGCTTTGCTACAGCCTTGCTGTCCTGCCTTGGTGGCCACAGGAGCAGGCTGAGCAACTTAGTGCCCAAGCTCTGTAGGTAACTACACCCCGTTGTGCTTGCTCTTATAGGCTCCCCATAAAATATGACTGCTGGGGATGTCTGCAGTGATGCAAATCAGGATTGGGTGTTCCACCAAATCCAAACCACGATGCTCATGTACTTCCTTAGATTAGTCTCACTTATTTGGCTGTTTGCAACATACATCTCTCTATCTCAGGTCTCACCAAGCTCCCTACGTACAGAGAAATTAAGAGAAATTGTGAAATCTGGTTTTTATGGGATTGATTTTCTCCCAAGCCAGACATCTGAGGGTGATCAGGCAAGGTGTCTACTTCTCCCTGCTGGCTACAAAGGAAGCCTAAAGCTATACTGAGGATATCTGCATTTGGCAGGGGGTAAACTGTATAATAAGCATATGCAAAGTGTGTGTTATACTCAAGAAATTCATAACCATTTTCCTTATTGAATAGTTCTTGATAAAATACATGAAAGCAGAAGCTGTGTCAAATCTAACCTTAAATTCTAGGTCTTTGGCTTATTTTACTTTAAAATGCATTTCTTAGTACATTCATGGAAAAATAAAGGCAGAGCAAGTGATCAGTAGCATCTGTGACTAATTGCAAACAATCACAACACGAAATTATATTTTCAAGCCTTTAGTTGGAGAATGAGTCCCTTGATTATTTCTGGTATGCTGCTGTACTGCCTGATTTAACAGACAGAAGCCACTGTTTTATTTCGAGGTCATTATAACACATATTCCTGTAGTGATCCCACATCCTGCAAGGCAAGATGGGGTTTTTTTGCAGCCTATTAGAAGTTCAGAAGGCTGAAGATTGCATTTGATGATCTTGGAGGTCTCTTCCAACCTTAATAATTTAATAATACGAAGTTAAAACTGGCTTAAGAAAGCCCTCTCCCCTGACCAAGAGGAAAATCTTAAACCTAACTTCCGTGAACAAGGCCTTAGTCACAATTGCTGAACATTACAGACAGTATAATAGTGGCATGCCATACCTGGGAAATATTTAATTGTCTATTTATCCCATCTGATAATTTGCCTAAAATAATGGATGCAGCTACAGAAATGTTTAAAAAGCAAAATTAACCTGAGGCATCAGCTTGAGGCAGGGGCTGGACTGCTGCTGGCTGGGTCTGCCTGACTGCTCCAGGTTATACCACTGCAGGAGGTTTAGCCTTGGGGTCAAGCTGCAGCACAGGAGATCTTTGGACCTGTGCTGAAGATGGCTGGGAAAAAATGGGCAGGGTTCGATTATTTCAATGTCTGTCCTGAGAGCAATGGACTTCATGTCTGGCAGGCAGAATTGCCATGGCACTGGTCATCTTGGGAGTTTTCCCTGAAGGTGTCAGCAGCAGCAGAGCAGATCTGCACATAGCAAAGTCTCCCAGAAGGCTCATGTCAATCTCTGAAGAGATGCAGAACAGGCTTTCACCTCAGCTCCAGCTGGAGCTGCATCATCTCAAAACTGCCTCAGCAGCATCTTTCACTGGGATTTATTTCCTAAGCTAGGGGAGGGGGTGCTGGGCATCACTGTGCCATTTCTACGATGGGAGATTAGAAATGTTTCCAGTCTGCCAGGTCTTGGCACTCCTGTCATTATAACCTGGCCCCTACCTGGGCAAGTCAATCCATGCCCTCCCATGGTTTCTACAGAAAGGACGGGGCCACAAAGGCAAGCCAGAGCTGTGGAGCACTTTCTTACCCTAGAAACAGCCAGAGGATTTGAGGGGTAGGAGAGTATTCCTGGTCCTGCTCAATCTCATTCCAAAGACATCCCATCCCCCAGATCCTTTCCATGCAGCTAAGAACTGTGATGAGACTGGGTGACATCAGCCAAGGAGAAGAATCCATCCATGCCCTGGCGAAGAACAGCTCAAGTCAAGTCCTGCAGACAAGAGCATACCAGAGCTGTGCAGAGCCAGAGACCTTTCAATGCCACACCAGATGAAGCATCTTTGCCTCTTGCACTGCTAAAGCAATGTCAAAAACGATGCTCAGGAGATGTGTCTTCCTCTGCAGCCAGGTGCATCAGCATCTCTGAAGGGTGTGAAGTGAAGAGCAAACAAAGACTTTGAAGAGAAAAGCCCAATAAGCTTTTTCAGGAGTACATTCCTCCTCAGCACACCAAAACTTGACATTTTTCCTTGTTTGGCTGGTATTTTCCCACCCTATTTTCATTTAAATTGTTCTGCTTTACAGGATACACGTCCTTGGTCAGTTATGCCACATGTCTGCTGCTAAATGCCTTAGGAGGCTCACTGTGTTTGCTCATGCCTCCAGCAAGGATAAAGAGCTAAAAAAGTGATATATTCCGCTCAGCCTCTGACATGTGTGGACAGTAGATGTTCCACAGCAACAGGGTATAAGCTGTTTTCAGAATATAAATCAGATGATCATAGTCTACTATTAAAACCCCCTCTGTTATTAATTTATTAGGTGCTATTAGTACACAGTGAGACATTTTCATTACTAAGCACCAGTAGTAGGTAAGGACTTGTGCTAATTATCTGCATTATCATTATAATCTGTGCAGGGTTTGCTGGTGTGTTGGACTTTTCAGCTCTTCCCCACAAAGCAGAACCTAAAAAGCCATTTGTCCCTTGGATATCTGTTCTGTCACCTGCAGCTTCCCAGACTGATAAACCTGGCTCTCCCTCAGTGCATCTATCGCTCATTACATCACAACATCCTCAGCTCTATATGAAGGTTAACAGCCCAAAGCACATGCAGGAGGACTGAGAGGAGCAGAATACTCCTGACACAACCCTAGACCTGAAGGACATTCAGGGGAAGATTAACGTCACTGATGACAGAGCCCTCATACAAGAAACCAGGGACAGCTGCTCTTCTGCAGACCACCAAGTTAACTACCCTTTTCATCATCAGGGGCTCAGCAGATGTAGCAACACCATGAAAGAGCTCCTGCTATATCAGCTCACTCTTAGCTAACAGAATAATTACTTGCTTGTATGTCAAGGGTAAAGAAAAGCAGCTGAGAAAAAGCTTTGTGCAACTCGGTGCTATAGTCATATTTACATTAAAAAATGCAAAAGACTGTGGACATAGCACTGCAAAGGAAAGGAAACACCACATCCAAACAGTGGTCCTGGCCACAAAGCACTGCATAAACACTCTCAAAAGGTCAGGAGCCATTGGCAATATTTGCAGGGGTTCAAATTCAAAATCCAAAGATTTCGGGAGCTGCTGGTTCGGGTTTTTTTAAACCTGTCATTTCTTTAGAGATTTTCAGGAGAAGTCAGCAACCTGCCCCAGGCAGTGCACAGTATCTTCTTTTCAGAAGCAGCCTGGGGCCAGTGCCCCATAGCTCTGTGCTACACACTGCCAGTAGCCCTGGGGACACATAATAGCGCTGAATGGGAGCTGCTTCTGGCACCCCAGCAAGGGGGTCCAGAGTGCCCGAGCCACATCCAGCCATTTCACAACCTCCTTCTCTGATGAGCCACATCCAGTGCAGCACCTGCTTTAGCCTTCTGTTTGTTTTATAGATGCTCTTTCCTGGCAATTACTCCCCCTTCCCATTCATCTCTGCAGAAAACTCTCTGCTCCTGCTGGGGCACCTCCTGGGCATCCTGGGGGAAAGCAGAATGCTTCTAATGAGCTTGATGCATAATTTCCTATCAGATTTATCCTGGAATGGATCAGCCAATGTTTTAAAATGAGAGAGGAAATGCAGACTCCGATCTGGAGATAATAGAGGCAAACCTGGAGCACACATAAACACTGAAGGTTGGAAGGTCTCAGTGGCATCTGGCTCCAGAGAGCAAACATTTTCATCACAGAATTAGCTCATTACATTTTTTTAATCCATCAATGCTTTGACTTCTCAGGTGATCCTGGGCAAGACAGCGCACTAGAATTGCTGCTAGAATGGAAATGATACTGTTTCCCCTTTGCTGCCCCTTTTAAGCCACCGGCCCTATGGGTATTGTGAGGTGCCACAGCAGCTGCCACAGGGACATTTCTCATCTCAAATTGCTCCTTTAAGCATTCACGTAGCACAGTTCTCACAGAATCAGTATTTACCAACTGAATCCACAAGCAGTTCATTTTCCGTGCATTAGTGTCATCGCAAGGCAGTGATTTAGTGCCTCGGCGAGGAGGTGCTTTCTCTGGGGGAGAAGCTCATTTAACCCTCCTCCAAGCCCTGCCAGATGCCTCTAGTCAGCATGGGGAAGAGAGTGGTGGTCTGCAGCGTCCTGACACCTGGGGTTTGTGCAGTGCCTGGCTGTGCTCTGCTGCAGCACAGGGAGTGCAAGCCCATTGCATCCTGAGAGCTCAGCCTCCCACACATGAGATGAATCTAAGCCAAATACAGAGGAGCTTTGAAACACTGCCAGGTTTTAAAAGGAGCATTTCAACAAAAGGGTCTCACTACTCTTGTGCACAGCACAAGATGGGTGGCATTACTGATACCCTCTTCATATGGCACACTCATTCTGACCACCGCTTATGTCACAAATCTGATGGTCCTTGATCTGAGGAATATCAAGTAATATATCCTTCATTGTGCTATCCTGGGTGGATTCAGCCTTTTGAGAGTGCAGAGATCATGGCAAGAGCTGGGACAGTGCCCTCACTCTCCCTGTAAATCCCTATGGTATTGCTGATGAGGTAGCAGATGTGTGATTTTATTATTCTCCATACAGTTTTCATGTATAGTTTAGATTATTGGTATTTGGTTGCTTTTCCTTTTGGGGCATTTTGGTCCTATGGCTGCAAAGTGCCTTTTCTTCTGAGAGGAAGAGAGAGGAGCAGGCTGGGTTTGGATATGAACGGAAGGTATGAACTGGAAAATTCTCTCCAGGTGGTGGATTCCCCTGCCCTAACTTTCATTTTCCTTTTTGCACATACAGGGGCAGAACATTACTTTGGGGGTGCACTGTGGGGGAGATATCATTATCTCACTTCTCTTCTTGTCAAACAAAAGAAAGAGACACATTTTTCAAAGCGAAGAGCATGAAAATGTTCTTAGTCTTCCCCTGTAAGGACCTAGGACAAGACATGAATCCGAGACCTACTGAGAAACAATCTCCATCTGTTTTATCAAATTTAATGACTCATTCTTATAATCCAGTAGTGAAATAATGCCTTTCCTTTTTCATGATGCAGATTCTAAAGATACCCAAAGACAAGACTGAAAATATCAGCAAGCTAGAATACGAAATGGGGACAATTGGCATCCCTGCATATAGCTATCTGGCAACACATCCAAGATGTTTGCCTTCTAATAATAGAAAGCTGTAAGAGGCATATGGAGAAATCGAGCTCTAAGATTTTTATTCCCTATGTATAAATACACTGAAGTCACAGATGCCTCTGCAGTCTCAATCTGCCAAGACCAAATGCAAGGAGCAGACCCAAAAGCCACCAAGAAATGTGGAACAGCAAGCTCCCCATATTGAAGAGTTTCTCCCTTTCTGATATATGGGTGCTTAAAAAGTTCTACCAACCAATCTGAAATAACTGGATTGCTCTGTAGAAAAGCCACATTTTCTTTACATTGTCTTTTCCCATTAAACCAGGGTGTTGGTGCCTGTACTACTGAGGGAAGCCGTGTCTTGCCAGGAGCACATGTCTGATCACCTCCCAGAGTCATGAGAACACTGTCAGCTCTACTAGAAGCCTCTTAAAAAGGTACGAAACATCGTGAAAACAGCTGTTGTGTAGGCAAAATCTGTTTTTTACATGTGCTTGGTGATACTTAGATTAGATCTTTGCCATGTTAACAGAAGCTTTGAGTTTCAAAGGATGAAAATGTAATTTTCTTGCATGTCTCATAAACAGAAATGGTTAAAAATCATGGCATTTACAGTTTCCAGCACTGCAAGCAACACTTTTACACACTAGACCAGCTGGTAACCTGTGAGTCTTATGAGATAACGCCTGTGATTGATACTCATAAAATCTGCAAGGGGAGCCTGTAAGTCCCAGGAGAGCCATAGGCTGTCTACAGCTTTTACAAGTTCTACTGTAGCAGGAGGCCAAATTTGCAATTGCCAGGAGAGAAATATTTATGGGTCGTGAACCTTCAGGCTGTGCCAAGAGAGCCTTCAGCTATTGTCAGAAGCATATATAAACTCTGCTTTTATGTTACTCAGTTGCCCAGACCTGGGAGAATTGGATTCATGCAGTACTGCCAATATCTGCTTGTAATTTTTTTTTTTTGTCATTTCTTTATGATGTATCAGGCAGAGTATGACAGATTTATTATTAAAGTTGTATGGGAAGCAAAATGTTTTTGTTCACTTTTTCTAGGGACATCAAAGTCTTGTACAATTTGGAAAGCTCAATGAACAAGTGAGAAAATGAAGGGACCAGGAAAGTGGAAGGTGGTCAGGCTAAGTGAAAATGTATTTTTTACCAAGTTAATTTCTTTGAAATTTGTACTTGTACAGTGAAGGGCAGGTGGGCTCTCTCTTTTCTCAGAAGTATTTAGGATTGCAGCCTTCCCATTGCTGGGAAGGTAAGATGACACCCAATATTCATTAGTTCACTGTTCATTGGTTCCTTGCAATAAACAAAGAAACAAATATTCCCCATAATTTCAAGAACACAAATTAAATAATAAAAAGGTACTTTCTAAAATAAGTCAGAAAAACAGGCTTCCTACATAAGATTTTCAAAACGCCTTGTTCCTTCTGTAAATCTTTCAGTAATTTATGAAGCCTTTTGAGATAATTTGTATTATATTGCAATAAAAATGGAAGGTATTATGACAGCAGGTGTCATTTGGTGCAAAGGAACATGTATAATCAGCCATGAAACACCTTCCTACTGGAAGAAGTCCACAATTAAAGAGCAGGGCTAATGTCATCCCTGAGTGTATTTATAAGGCAGTAACCACTGTGACAAGTAATGGCACAATTCAAATCAATTTCCAGAGGTCCTTGAACAGATCTCTTTCAAATTGTAATAATATATTTATTAATGACTGAATCGTACAGCAGCAAACTAGCTGTCAGAAAAGCTTGGCTATTTTTTCAAGGGATATCTGTTTCTCTAATAAAAGATATTACCTTTTGCTCCCAACTTCTGCATTTTTGAAACCATTCCTAGAACCCATATATACTACTATTTTAGTAGGGAGAAGCAAACATAATGCAAACCTCCTTCCAGTTATTTTTGGTGGGCGGTTTTTTTTGCTGTTTTTCTCAGGCATTGTAATTTGGCATTCAGCATCCACTGTGTCTGCTAAAACGTCAGGATAAAAGTCAAGTCTGTCTTGTCCAGAGCCCCAGCCTGACATGTATAAAACATTATTTACCCTCCAGCAGCAACCTCTGCAGATCATTCCTGGGTCTTCTGCAAAACCATCTGTTAGTCTTGCAAAAAGATGGGCATCCTGACACTGCTGCATGAGGGGTTGGAGGCTGGATGCAATTAAGTGCCAACGCCACAACATCCTTGTGCTTCAGCTGTTCCCACTGACAGAAAATGTTAAAAAAATCATGAAAAAGAAATGCAACCTCATAGGGAAGGTGCTATCATCAAGCAACTACCAAGGAGACACAAGAGGATGCTACTTCCTTCAATGTGCACAGGCAGAGGAATTCTGCTGCCTCTTTGGTCTGCAGGTAGTCTGTGGCTCATATGGCGACATCAGCACAGTGAGACAGAGAGGGGAGCGAGGGGCTCCCAACACTTTTCCTTTCCCGGTCTTGCTGCTGATGAGGAGCCCTGCTGCGTTCTCCATTACAGTCATAGAAAAAGCCGAGTTGAAAGGGGCCCAAAAGGAAGTGAGGCAGGTCATGGGAGAGATGATGGAGAGATGGCACTAATGTGAAATCTGGGTCTCCTGAAGGAGTTAAATACACTTTTTTCTATGCAATTGGTGATCCATGTGTAGCACATTTTCTATTCTGTTCAATCAGCCAATGGAATTATTATGATGGAATGTGAAACTCCTCCTATTATTTTTTTATTATTTATTTATTTATTTATTTATTTAAAAGAGGGTTTATGCCAAACAGCAGAATCCCCACATCCCTGTCCTAGGAAGTATTTTAAGAGCCATCTCCTCTTCCTGCCACCATTTACCTTATCCCTTTGTGACTGGGCTTTCCCACATGCTCCCTCTCCCTGCCCTCAGCAGCTCAGGAAGGAGATGTTTCTCTCCCTATCCAGGAGCTGCTTTTCACAATGTCCATTGCAGCTCTCCCTGAGCAGACCTCTTGAGCAGGAAGAGGGACTTGTGCCCTTGCAAGTGTCAGTGCTGAGTCTTATTTGCATTGAATCCACCTGAAAAATCCCTCCCACTTCCTCCAGCAATGAGAACAGGGTTGTTTTAAGCATTCCAGAAAATCCTGTCTTTGTAGCCATAGTTTTATAAACAGGCATGAGAGTGGGGATTGTTTTAATCCATCCTGTTCAGCTACTGCTGCCAGGGCTGACTCCACACACACAAACCCTCCTGGCTGTGCCCCTCCACTGTGCAGCAGTGTGGGACGGCACAGAGTGGGACAGCACAACATGAACCACGGGGACAGCAGCCAGACAGCCTCAAACAGTGCTAAAAACTAGCAGTCCTGAAAAGCACACACATTAGCAACCCCCTCCTCTCTCCTGCCAAGGTCCTTTAAAATATATATGTATATGTAGAGTTGTATACATGTGTAATTTTTTGTGTCAAGAAAATAAAGTGTTTTCAAATTCTACACCCTCTCCTGTGGAAATTATTTATTTTTCCTTCTCTTTTTCAGTACTAGTAGCAAGAAAATACAGCCCACCTCATGAGCAGGAGCTGAACAATGCAGGTCTTCTTTGCTTCAGACCTGCCATTCACACATAATTTGAGCTGCAAGTTTCCAAATGAGGAATATAAAAATGCTGTTTCCACCCACCACATCAACCTGCTGTGCAGAAAATCACATGCAAAAAATTCACTTTAGCTCTGTTAAGTGCATGGCCAACACCCAAGCTGCAAAAATAATCTTATTTTCCCTTATTCCAGGCTGCCCCAACAGAAAAAAACCCAAAAACCAAATGTGAGTCTGTATCAGTAATCATGAGTATTTGCAGAGACAAAAGCCAAAGGTGGAGCAGAAGTGAGAAGTCTCTTGCCTGTAGGCAAGGAAAGGGAACGCAGTGGGCAGGAGCCAAGGAAATCCCTGGTGGAGAGCCGGGAGAGGTGATCCTGTAGCAGAGCCAAGTTGGCACTGAAAACTAATGTGCACTCAGAAACAACCAGGAAAGATGGAGAAGGGCCCAGGACCGAGGATGTGCCAAGGAGTGCTTTGTACAGTGGCACTAGTCTGGGACAAAGGTGTCAGGGAACAGCGGAACAGAGGTGGCAGAGGGCTCTCCAGCCCTGGGAGGAGGTGGCTGCAGTCACATGCCACACTGGGATATCAAAAACCATTTACCCCATGGAATTCTGTGTATAGTGGCCCCACGAGGCTTATCATTGAGGCAGATGTTAGACCAATATTAGCAGGAGAAGCCAAGAAGCTCAGCCTCCACAGTATGCCCTGAAAAGGTATAAAGCCACAGTATATGTGAAACCACCACGACATTAAAAGGAAATCCAACTGTTGTTACAAAGAAATCTCCATGACTAATCCCAAATTAGAACCTTGGTGTGAAGCTGAAGGTCAGGTGCTCCTCACACAGTGCTGGTGAACAGAGCTCAGATGACAGCAATTAGTGCTGGGGGTGTTTGTGCTCCTGCTTGCCGCCAAATGTTGCAGGGTAGCTGCAGAGTGAACGTGGTCACTGGCTTCTCCTGTAACTAGCATAAGTAACGTGACAATAAATGGGCTTTCTAGGGTGACATCTCAGAACATGCCAAGAAAACCACACGCAGTTGAAAAGCCAGTGCTAGAAACTGCCTTAATGGAAAATCCCATATTTATCAGTGATTTAAATCACATCATCTGTGTAGGTACCTCTTGATATTTACTGTAAAGTGTATTTTTTTCAGTAATGTGACAGATAAAATTGCAAAGCACAGGAACTGTCAATTCACTCTGCTCCTTTTTCCCCAGCTAGGCTTTTCTGGGCTGTTGCTCAACAGCGTAGTAAAAAATGCAGTAAATCTGTTCAACTTGACAGGTAATGCATAAATGAAAAAGTACCACCCCCTCCTAACACACACATGACTATTTTCTAAACTATGGAATAATTTAGGTTGATGGGGCTTGTGGAAGTCCTCTGACCCACCTCCTACTTGAGCATGGACTCAAACACTTCATCAGTTTTCTTTCTGTCCTGAGAGGAGGGAAAACTTTCTCATAACCCAGTCCCTGCAGAGGTGAGATTTAAATATTTGTCAGACCTCAGCATTTCCCCTGCTGACTTAGGCAAAGCCAATGGTTTCTAGAGCTCAGGAATTCCCAAAAACTTTACAGGGAGGATGTTTCCTAAACAATCCAGAAAATGGGCTAAAAATTCCCAGTGATCTTCGGTGTAGTACAATGTGAAGGATAATAAAATGGAAGACACAAATTGATGTAGATAAGCAGAAAGAAATGCACATGGGACAAGAGTGCTTCTGTTGCAGACAGAGTGAAAAACTCTAAACTAGCTGCTCAGGAAAGATCTCGGAGTGAGACAGTTTGTGAAAATGACAGCTCACTGCTCAAGAGAGGTCAAATGGGAGGTTAGAAATGTAGCTGGGAAAAGCATAGCAAAGGACTCTGTGCTGGCTGTCACTATACCATGCATGGTTCAGCTCTCTTCATTTCAGAAATGAAGGGGAACTGAGAAAGAGACAAAAATAAGGGAGAAGGTTGGCCAAAGGCTTCTCTGTAAAGAGGGATGAGCAGACCAGGATCCTTCAGTCTGGAGAAGACATTGCTGAGAGAGCAGATGAGAGCACTCATCAAAACCATGAAAGGTGTGGGGACTTTGACAGGAAATTCTGTTCACTGCCTCACTGATACAGAAATAACAAAACACCTAGTAAGTTTACCAGGTGGCTGATTCAAAACAAGGCGGGGAGGTTCCTTCATGCAATGCATGATAAGCTGTGGAGCTACTTGCTGCAGGACACTGCAGGCAGTGAAATTTTTTATAGCTCCAAAAAAGACCAAAGCCAAAGGCACATTTTTTCAAGGAGTAGTAAATACAAAGGCATTGCTCCTGGCTCAAGAAGTCAACATAGGTCTGTCTTCCTGCTATCCACTTCACCACACCTGTGGTTTGGCCTGTCAATGCTTCAATTACATAGTCATGGCTGTGTCTCAGAACTGTAGGTTCCAAAGGAGAGATGTTGGAGGAGATGACTGGCAGGGCCCAGCATCTGATTATTCCACACTGTCAGCCCTCTGACAGATAAGCAAAGCTTCAGGCTGGCACAAAAGTGGTGGGTGCAAATTAACTCATTCCAGACTTCTGAAGAAGCAGAGTGCTCGGGGAGCACCTGACACCGTGATGATCTATTTTTGGTCTGAGCTAGGAGCACTCAAGCAGGATTTGCTGTATCCTTGAGCCACAGACTCAGCTGTCTTGGTGAACCAGACCTGTGAAGTGGCCTGGCTGAACAAAACACATGTAAAGTCAAAATTTCTTTCTGTCAAAAGATACAAGCAGTTTTCTTTAAAATGCATGATTTCACTGACCTTTCCAAGGCACAGAAGCAAAAAGCAAGGCAATCAGCCCACTCAGGAGAGATGAAATTCCTCCAGGTGCAGGAGCCCTTTAACTGCCTGCCAAGGGATGTGTGATGAGGAGCAACGCCCTCCTTGTATTACAACTCCTTACTCTTTTCTGGTCTCCATTGCTGTATTTTCCACACTGCTTTCTAGATCCTCGATGGCCAAGAACACATCTGCCAGTTTTGTTACTCCAAAACAGAGCTGGGAAAAAGCAAAAAACCTTTCTTATTGAACTGCCTGCTATGCCTTTGATTGAGAAATATAACACCCCGAGATGAGTTATCGGCCCAATTGTCACCCACGAAATGTGTGCTCTCGCTGACAGACTGAGCATGCACAGCACATTTGCACAGCTCTCTCAACACCTGGAGCCTGATTTTTTTGCAGGTCCTCCAGCTTGCACTCCACATGTGGTACAGTTGCCCCCCAACTTCCAGCCCCCCATAAGCCTGCTGAACACCAGAAAACTCAGTGACAGTTAAAATTTACATCTCTATGGTTTTGTTTTCTTAATTATGTAATAGATGGGTTTGAGAGCACTGGTGCTGTGAACACGAAGCAAACCTTTGAGACAGCCCCCACAGTTCGTGGCATAGCTGCTGTAACACCGTGTCAATCACTCCAGCGCTGAGCACAGAAGGCTGCAGTGGCACTGTCAGATTTCAAATAAAGATCATTCATGGGGGAACAGGGTAATTTCTCTGCATGGAGCTGTCTATTTCAGATGCCTGGAAGAGAAAATGGAACAAAATATCGTTCATTATGTTTAACTCCTCTGATTTTTAAAAGAAGAAATTTGCTTTAAAATGGTTTTAAAGCTCTCCCCTCTGGAGCTCTGGCTATTTCAGTCGCCTAAGGCTGTGAGGAAAGGGTGCACCACTTGCTTTTCTGCCCTCAATTTCAGTTTCATTGCTAAATGGTGAAATGCAATTAAAAATGTCTCCACGTGAAGACAGTTCCATAGCTGTGAACATCCCTGTATCTCACACAGGTCCAGCACTGATGAGCACAGACCAATTTGCCTCACCCAGGCAAGCTCTGCAAAAGTTCTCTGCTGAGCCAAGATGATGTCTTATCTGCAAAGGCTGGATTTCCCCCTAAGAATCTGGCTCCTGACATAACATTAAGTGTTCGGTATTTTTTTGCAAGGTTTGGTTTCAAACCTTTCAGTATATATTCTGCATTTGTAATGACTTCCCCTGGGGATTGTGTCTGATATCAGATATATATCTCAAATATCTGGCTGTGCATTAATTTCACAATGATGTAATTAATTGCACCTTCCAAGGCAGGGAACCTAAGCGGCTATTAAAAACTTTAATTTATATTAAATCAGTAAAGTTAATTGCCTGTCCATAACAAATGAAAAAGAAATACGTACTTTGGAAGATGGCCACAGGTCTCCAGTCGATATAAATTGAATGTGCTTCTACATATCTCAGGGTAAAATTGTATTTCAGTACTTTATTGAGTATTCTAGGAATTCCTTGACAGCATACTGCTAGGAAATCAGGTCACTCACATATTCCTACAGAAGGCATGGGAAGGCCAAATTCAATGGACTCAAAAGGGTGTGCATCACCATCCCATGGTGAAGGGACTATTTACTTCTTGGGTTTATAAAAAATAACGTAATATGGAAAAACAAACATCACATGTATTACATATTTCTTCAGTTAGTAAGAATTCATATTATAACCTCTGCAACCCAGCTATGTGCAGAGAAAAATACGTACTTGTTTTTAATTCTCTACCATTCCTCACAGCACTGAGACTTTTTGCAGGAATAAGAACAAAAGCCCACTCAGTTGAGCATGATCTGGAAGATCAGGCCAAATTTAAGTGCTACAAGGTAGTGAATCTCCTGTCACTTTCACTTTCACTCACAAGAAACTGTTATTTCTGATTTTGGGTGTTGCAGGAGAACAGCCGTACGTTCAGGAAACAAACTTGTCAAAACATTTTTTGTCTTGAGAGTATCACAAGTCTTGGTATCTGACCAGATTTTTACTACGCCTTGGGTTTAGCTGAACTGAAAATAATCTTAGAAAAGGAGATCATCTGAATCTCTGCAATCATGGGCTGGAGCAAAACCAGAACATTCAGAGGGAAGTTGAACCAAGATAAGAGAACAGAGGACTTTGATTTGGGTAAAAACGCATTTAACTCAAATATTTGTCACACTTCAGAAAAAATCTAATTTCATTGTCATACAATTTCTTTATTTGGGAAGGTACACACTCTCAGGTACTACAAAACTTTTGTGACAGTGGAACTGCACACACGGAAGCCATGAGGGAGGTGACCTGGGCTTGCACCAGTGTTTTTGGTGGAACTTGGCTTCTCTTGGATGCCCAAGCTGTGAAAGTCTGCTTGGCCCTACTTGCTAAATTTTGCCCTTGAATGAGCACGCACAAAATAGAGCAGCCAAAGGCAGGAAATATTCTGGGACTTGAAACCTGCTTTCCATCCCTGGGGAAGTGTTTTGCCTGCCCTTTGTTTCAGTGCTTCCTTTGTGGAATACAAATCTTGTTTCTTCAACCAGCTCATGAGTAAGCCTCAGATTTATGCATCCCATCTAAGAGGACACAGCACATCTATGCAAGTGTCCACCTCCTCTCAGGATGAAGCGCTGTAAGATTAAGTCCACCATAGATCATGCTAATGTGTAATTGAGTCATGGAGGCAGATGAATCACACAAGCTGCTTACACAAAATGATCACTTTTCATCATGTGATTTCATAAAGGGGAGCTTGGTTATTAGAGAGGGGAAAAGTTATTCCTGATTCTGAATTATGTTACCCCAGTCCAGCCTATTGAAATTGCTTGAGTGAAATCAGAAGGAGGAAAGATTAGCCATCTGAAACCAAGTGTCTCCATTATGCAATGAACAATCTCTGATTATAGCACTGGTGTCCATAATTAATTAGAATCCACCAAGCTAGACCATTTCAATATTTCTAATTGTATCATTTGGCAATTAGTCTACTTTTGCTGACATAGAGCTTACTGCAAAAAGAAATCACTGCCTTCTCTCAAACCTTGTTAGATAGAGAAGGACCTGAAAAATAGATGAGAAAAGGTGCACTGTATACGTATTTTTCAGCAGCTGAGAACACTGCAAGGAAGAGCAGGTGTGCAGCACAGGTAAATCTTCCCAGTCACCTGAAATGTCTGGTTATTCTTTTATAATAATGTCACTTATAATCAATGACAGTCATAATCTCAGGAAGGTTTTGCATATCATGAATTGTTACTTAGGTTCTGTTTTGCACAGTACCTACCACAGGGCTCCATTTATGGATTTCTGAAGAAGAAATATTATGCCAGTAGAAATAACAGTAATTGTTATTAGGGGCAGAAGGAAGGGATGACACTGAGAGATTGGATAACAATGAGGCAAAAATGAGTTCATCCACGACAACAGTCTCTCAGATACAAGACCGTCCCTAGAAGATTCTTTCATCATGCCTTCACAATAAGTGGGTGTGAGTCCATTCACCTTATTTAGCACAATGCCCACTGCCGTAGTTTCTCATGAACTTGCCAAAGATCAGTGCTGTGGCTGCTGAGTGCACAGATGGTGTCAGTACTTGACAAAGAGGTTTTGCTTTTTGCCCGTTCCACACCGTATGGAGAAGATGGGAAAGATGCAGTCTAGCAAAGACTGGGCAATACCCACTCTGCCTCCGTTCACAGTCCCAGCTCAGCCACGTCTGATCCACACATCCCTGACAGACACGTGGAGCTCAGTGCCTGTCCTGGGAATTGTGCACAGAAAGAAAACCTCTTCAGTGACTGGCCTGCAGCTGGAATTCAGGCACAGAAAGGTTTTCAGCTAACAGCTGTTCAACAGTAACCTTGGGTACTCGACTCAGAGAGCTAAAGGGCAGGCTTTAAAGGACTACTTTTCTTCATACCAGAAGCAATCCCTCACAGACAGTTTTCATGTAACCATCCTGTTCTGAAGGTTGAAAGAACTTAACAGGATGACCTAAGCTTCAGAGGACTGTCTTCAACCTGTTTAATTTTGGAGCTTAGATGAAGCCAAAATGTCCTGCTATATTCTCACTTCCACAGACCATGGCCATGTAAGGGAAAAAAGCAGAGCCCCTCTTTTTCATTTCAACAGTCTTTTTATTACAATATGTTCTAAATACACCTTTGAACCAGCAGGTTTTCTAAGACTGTCACCTTTTTCTTTTTTCCTTCTACCTTTAGGTCTCGGATTCCTCTTCTATAGAAGCCATTAGATTTGCACGGAGAAATACAAGGGGGAATGTTTCAATGACAGCAAGATGCAGCACTAGGTGCAATGTTATATTCTGAGTAAATGATACCATTCAAAGGGCAGAGCAGAGCATGAATAGCATTGATTTCCAGAAGAGCTATTTCAGTACTTAGCAAAGTTTGATAAGACTGCTCTCCTTCACTGCCTGAGTTGTTAAGAGGCTGTGTCCCACACCAGCAGGGAGCAATATGGTCTGAGCTAAATGCAACTCATCACCTCCTATGGGGTTGTCAGCGTTACATTACGCCTGGGCTCACCACCCCAGCCCTGTGGAAAACTCAAGAGCATCCCACAGTACCACTGAGTGCTAAGGCAGGAGCGCCCAAACCGCACTTTGAACCCTAGAAGGGCTCATAAAGCAGGGTTTTATCATGAAAGCACTCTGTGTCCTACTCCAACGGTATCTGAAATCACCTGGGGTCCAAGGACGAAGGCCTGACTGGTGGCTGAGAGCCCCCAAGATGAAGCTGTGCAGGAGGAGACCCTTTGGAGTCAGTCCAAGCCAATGGGATGCTCTTTCAAAACTTCAAAATCAGGAGCAGCAGCATCACTTCAGAGAACAGTTTACCTAATGGGCTTCATCTACCTCAAGACAAGGTGAATTACGATTGAGGGTGCTGCCTTCTCTGCTTTAAGTGGGGTCTGGAGAACCAGCTCAAGTGCAAAAAAAAGTACATCCACAGGTCTGAATAAGCAAATCCATCTCCAAGCAATGAATTGCATTCTGCCCACCCATACAAACAGCCAAAATAAAACCAAAAGGCTTGCCAAAGTCCACAAATCTATATAATTTTTCAGAGCAAGTGGTATGAAATTGAAGTAAAAAATTTTTGCAGATGATTTGAAAAGAGAGAATAACCTATTGTTTGTTCACGTCTGCTACTGTGCAAAATCTGGGTTTTTTACAAATTTTGAAGTACCATGTAATATCTTACTTTAGCTAAAATACAATGTTTTTGACCTACTTCTGGTTTTGAAATTTTTTGAAAATAACTGTCAGCTACTTTACAAGCACAAGTGTGTCAATAAGATTTTGTTTTATTAGAATGCCCTTCAACCACCTGAATAACTCAATATTGGCAGCAGTTCAGACTACACATCTCGGCAGGAAAACAACCTGGCTATATATCCAAAGCTATCACTGAGCACACTTTCTGTGGCATGCCAACCTTGAGTACCTTGAAAGTGTATGAGTATTTTAAGAAGGTTAAAATGTTGTTGTCAGTTTGTCAGTTATTTCATTTCACCAACTACCACAGCTTCAACAAATCCTTAGATGTCACAGGTCTCCTGAAGCTGCCAAATTAGAAAAGGGAGAGGGAAGGATCAGCAGAGCCATTGAGGGAGTGAGAGTCCCTGTGTCACCACGTCTGGAAGCCAGAGACTTGTTTACTTCAGTTTTAGTCTATTTACTGAACATTGAACTGGGAATCTTGATTGCTCCTGAGGAAATAGATAGAAATTGTTGTATTTTTAAAGTTACAATTTCTTCACGGAGTGCTGTGAAAAAGTGATATCGTGGGCAGGAGCTGGGCCAGCAGAGAGGATTGTGATGACTGATCTTTCCAAAGATAAATTGGTTGTAAAATCACGTGTTCCTAATTTTCTTGACGCTCTTCCAGCTCTCCTTATTCATGGCCCACCTTATCCACCCACAGCCCACTCTGTGGGAGCTTTCAGGCCCTGGGCAGCTGTTTACAATCACACCAAAGCAGCTCTGACATCAGGGTCTGGTTCATGCCTCCCACCATTTCCAACACATCAGCCCTTCTTGCCTGCTCTCCCACTGCTCCTCTCAGCCAATTCTCAGTCCTGCACAAGGTCATTGCTCCAGAGCAGGTCCCTCCCTAGAGAGAACCTTCCCCTTACCACCCCTCTGCTAACATTTCACCTACATCTTTACTGTGCTGTTCATCGCCCAGCACTTCCCCTGCATTGCCCCTGGCTCTTCACCTCCTCCCTGCCTCTCTGATAACTGGGAAGCCAGTGAAAGCAGCAGCAGGCCAGTAGGGTTAATGCTGTCCTGTCAAATCTCAGATCATCTGCTTGCAATCCCTGCTGGTTCCTTCAAGGAGAAACAAAACAAAACAAAACAGAAAGGCCCAGAACACAGGAGCATGAAAATGCCTTTGCAAAGTTTGAATGCTGATGTTTAGTTTCTTGACATGACGGATTTACCCAGAAAAGCTGTATCTCAAGCATACAGGAATCTGTTAAGAAAAGGGCACTTCAAGTAGCTGGCAGGCAGCAAGACATTGTGTCAATGACCATTACCCTTCTCGGGTAACATCCTTGTCAAAGACAATAGGACTGTTCTGCACACATAGGATGCAGAAGCAGCCACTGAGCAGACAAATTCCAACTCATTTCACCATCCACAAAATAAATCCTGAGTCCATCAGTGCTTGTGTAGAAATGAAAGCTGGTTTATGACCAAAGTATAAGAAGAAAGCCCTTCAAATGCCCACTTTTAAGTCTAAAGCTTTCTTACACTTCTGACACTTTCAATCCCTTTAGCTTTTTGCTATGAGTGCAGTTTTAGCAACAACAGGAACAAGGAAATAACACCACCAAATTGGCTTAGCACCATGTGTGAATTCTTATTTACAAGCTACTGATAGAAGCATTTTTATCCCTGGCTCAGCTCTAGCTGCAGCAAGCGAGCCTGAAAGCAGCTGCACCCACAGCAGAGGGCTGGCAGCAAGCAGGGCATTGCTCCAGCCCAACCTTTGCTCCTCTCTCCCGAGGCCCCACACCAGTGAGGCGATCAGGGATTGCCACCAAAGTGCCTCAGTGTCAGTGGAGGGTCAGGGAATCACTACACACTAGTATGACCTACTAGTCATACATAGTAGGATCTCCCCAGGATCTCCCCAGGCCAGTCCTCTTCTACTTCTGACCTTCTGATTTTCTCACCTCACACAAGAAGGGCTGCTCTTATTGATGTTCCCATTGTTTTTTCTGCTCCACAGGGCAGCACATCCTTCAATGGTGCCTGAAAGGAGAGCAGCCACTAATAAAGACTGAGCATGAGCCTGTGCCCAGGAGTCAAGGTACTCACATTGGGAGGAGTCAGAGGTCCTGGTTCCCATTCCTGGAGCATGTTGTTGTACCAAGAACAGGGGCAGGAGCTCTGGACTCATCTCTTCCCCCTTTTACTCAGGTCCTCTTTATCTCTTGCATTTATACACAGCTGGTTATAAACAACACCACATGAAATAAAGTGGTTTGGGGCTTTTTATCTAGCTGGCATTCCTCATGTTTTCCCACGTTTCTTACAGCATGTGGTAGGGGAGGAGATCCCACAAAATCCATCATCCTTTTCTATGGCTTTTCAGCAAGATATCCACTGAGACAATAAGTAAGATCTCAAATCTACATTTTGGCGAGGTTTTCAGTGGATTAATTTGAAATACATAATGAGATAATGATATCTTAATTATTTTTTCCAGGTTATTATATGAATCATGCCACTCTCTCCAGAATGATGGAGGGTCCTATTTATTACTCCCTCTTCAGTTTCCATCACTTGCCCTTGCTGCTGCCCCAAAACATTTAGAGCTGTTATAGTACCTTTTCCCAATATACTAAAATACAATTTGCTTGTTGCTATTGCAAGACACCAAAGACCAGATGAAGTGATTTTTTTTTTTTGTTTGAATCTAGGAAGGAGAATTCCAAGAACATAACAACAAGTTATAAATAACATCCACTCTGGTGCACCTGGCAATTGCAGGCCATAAAAAACCAAAAAGGGCTGTAACATGCTCCAACTAATCTAAGATCTTTCATATAAAAGACTAAAAGTCTCAGATATATGACAATGTGCATGCACACGGGGAAAAAACCCAAACAAACAAACCAAAAAACCCGTCCAAAACCTCAGAAGAAATGAAGAATATAATTTTCCTCATGGTTCTGCAGGAACAGAGAGTCTATTATGTAACAGAGCTGAGATGACCCTAAAAAATACACTAATCTGTAAAAAGAAAAATTGATAGTGCTTGCTAGTTTGATCTGAAGATAAACTCCTTCCTGGTCTTAAACCTACTGACTGGGTCCAGGGGGTTGTCTATCCCCATTTCAGCCCTGCCATACAATAGGATATTTTGGCATAAGTATTTTGTACATAATGTAAATCAGGCATGTGGTTCCATCTTACCCTAAGATAGCTGTTCTCTATTTGCTTAAACTAAGGAAACTTGGCAGTGCGACTAAGCTGAGACTCCCAAATCTGTTTCATTTTAGTGTGAGAGTTGTTATTAGCATGCAGAAGTCCTAGGACTAGCCTGTTAAAATTGGTACAGCCCCTGCCCCATGATGTGCACGTGAGACACAAGAGGCTGATATAGGTGGACAGAAGGAAAAAGCAGAGTGAAACAAGCCAGCACTAGGGCTGCTCACAGGCCACTCTGTACAACCAGCACTGATTTTTCTAAAATGTCTCAGCAGGGAAGATTTTATTGGGGAATCAGAATGCAAGCAGAGAGAGAACTTTGCCATTATTTATCTGGAGCTGCTCCACACACTTAGGGAGGCACTCAGCAAGTAATCTTCCATAGGTAAGTTCACAAGTTCTCTTACATCTTCTCTGAAGCCAGAGGAGAAAATGTAAAGTTATTTGCAGAAGTGGTTTATCCAAGCTGTCAGATATTCATGGAACAAAATCAAACTCCAGTTTGGCAAGACCAAGAGATTTTTCAAAACTGTATTTATTTCAAGAAACCTGGAAGAAGTCCAAGTAGTGTTGTTTTACTAAAAGCTAGAGAGAGAAAACCTCATCTGACCTGAAAAATCTGAATGCTGCTTGTGTATCATGAATGTTAAAACTGAAACAGCCTGTGGATGCCATGCCAGAGAGAACTCAGTTTTCAGCCCAGAACAGCCAGGAACCATCATGGCTGATGTGAGGGCCAGGTTCCAGCCCTGCTTGCTGCTGAATCAGAGTAGCAGTGATACCTACACATGTTGCATCCCAACAGAGTACCCTTGTCTTTACATCTCTCATCATCCTTCGTGAATGTATTTTGAAAACTTTGCAGCTTAATTTTAACACAAGAAGAAAACAGATTTTGGAACTGCAACGTCTCTTCATTGGATAGAGCTTGTTTTCCAGCCCAGCTGAGCTCTAAGCTTTAGCTTTCAAAGCCTAATGCAAATAATTTGAAATAGGAGCATTGAAAGACCTGGATACCTTCTTAGCATTTGTATTACAAATCAGTAAGCATAAAACATATTTTAAACTCACTCCTGTTTCACTAATCCAAACTTCATAGCAAGTAAAGCAGAAATCTTCATACAAATTTGAAAGAAAACCACTTTGCAATTTCCCCTCATGTTTAAATTATGTTGACTGCCATAGAAAGCATACCCTTTAGAAATAACAGATGATTAAACAGCCTGCCTCACCTGTAAATAAGCATGGAATTTGGTGTGTTAGACATGTTATTTGCTTTGCACCTACTAGTCATGCTCAAGTCCTGTGACTATTTATCTACCAGAGAGACTCCAGGTTTTTTTCATTTGAAATAAATGCCAAATGACAAATTGCTTTTGACTCCAGAGATTTGGAAACTGAACTGCTGCCATACGTGTAAGCTTTTTGCTGGGGAGCCATCTGCAAGGCAAACACAAAACTCTAACATTATTATTCCAACCCAACGTGAAATACTGCAAAATACAAACTCAGCCTCCAGTTTCACTCCTACTAATACGAACACAACATACAACTCAAATAAAAATGTTCAGCTGTGAATATTTATGTCTTATTCTTAGCTCCATTTTGTTTAAAGGCTTAGTACACCTTTGATTGCTTCTCATCCTCTAAACAGACAACACAGAAAGACTTCTTTTTTGTGCCAATCACATACTACCATCAGCAAGACAGAAAAAACATGGCAAAGGTACACAAAATATAAGAAGAGATTTGCTGGTGCCTGCTGCATTTCAATGGGAGGTTTAAAAACTAGGAAAAAGCACTATTTTACTGCTTGCAGAATATATTTTCAAGAACCATCAGCTTTCTGATGTGTGGTAGTCTAACCTGCACTCTCATGTCTCCAGCCAAAATCGTAGCAAGGTGCCAGTGGGCTCCAGAAATCTCTGATGCTTCAGTTGTGGTTCCCCACCTATGGACACTGGGCAAATTATGCAGTTCTGTCACATGCTTTTCCCTGAAGACATAGGAAAAAGCTTTCTGAACCTCCTTATTAAAAAAAAAATTACCTGGCAAATCCGGCATTTTTCTCAAATATATCCGACAGTATTGTGCAGTGCAAGTGATGATGTTGTTAATGGAAATTAAGGAGAAACCACAGCGCTCACTTGCCATTCAGACACTAAAGTAAACATTCATTATTATATCTATGAGCATAAAGTGGCAAATTGCATAAACCCAGCTGGAAAAGGTGCATGGTAATGAAATAAACTAGTGCAAATGTGATCTGAGCAGTAAAAATTCATTATAAAAGCAATATGTGATTGCCTTTACTAAACAATTACAATACAGACAAAATTAATGGTTGCAACAGCTCTGCAGTCACTGATAACTATTTCTTAAGACACCATCATAAAACATTACGCATTAAAGATGTTGCAAAACAACAACGTTTTAAAAACTGGATGTACTCTAAAATACAGAATCTGAATACAGAGATGAATCAAGAGAGGAAAATCTGTGTTTTAGCAGCTGTGTTCTTCTCCTCCAATTTGGATTTAAATACTCTCCTGGAGGACACAAGTGTCGAGACGCTGCTGGCAAACGTGCATCTGACATAATTAAAGGAAGAAGCAGTGACATCCACAATTTCTCCTGTGTGTCTGACCATGAATCTTGTTGGCAGTGACTAAGGTACAGTAATTATGATTCCAGGGAAGAGACACCAGGACCATCCACACCTCTCCACCAGACGCATTATATCAAAGCTTTATCACTACCAAGCACTTCTACAAATCTTTGTGATTCTACTGGATTCACGGAATATTTTAGAAGATTTTCTAAAGAGAAATGCAAAGCTGTCAGGGTGATCCTAGTAGGATTTTTTTCCACTACCATTTGGTTGATCTCTCCAAAGCATCTCACAGCTGAAGGCACCACACTAATCTGAGAATTTGTTTGTCCAAAGCACTGGCAAGGTCCTGGACATGAAATGGGATTATCCAAAAGGCTCAAAAATTAATGCATTTTAACAATCTGAGCATATTTAACCTCATATTACCCCCACTGTTTCATGGAACATTATACATAGGAGGAATAACAGCACAAAGAGGCTAATGTTTAGATCCTGGAAAATGGACACTAACAGTAATTTACCATTATGTGCCATTGCAATACCCAGCTTTCAGCATCCTTGTCCTCCTGACGGAATATGGACCTCTGAAGGTCTGATCACTTGGATGCTTCATGCTGAGGTGCACTCTAGGCAGAAGGGAACTGCACAAGGCAAGGAATAGTAACCTCATTCAAATCCTGCCCTCCTTCTATGGCAGCACAGAGGCATCCCCAAGCTTCCCTGAAGGTGATGATGGATACACACAGAAGAGATATAGCAAGAGATTTCCAAAATGGTAAGCTGGAGTAGTCTTTCAGGGAGCTGTGGAGAGCAGTGTTTTGCCAGATCCTTTGTAACCAGCATGGTTACAAAGCAAGAGTGGTGTAGGCATGGCACCTTGCTTGCCGTTTGAAGGTGATATTGTCATACTTTAGGAGGAGAAGAGATCTTTAAGGAGTTAAAACAAGCTGTCCCTTGACCATGCAGCTAGACTCATGCCTTTAAAAATGTACTTGATACTGTCCTTAAAAATTTACCTCAAGTCTTTAACATTGCAAATGGGAACACATTTTAGGACAAAAAGAATTGTTAAATGCTCAGGTGTGCCTTACCTTGTTCATCAGAACCTCTGGGGATTTTTTCCATGATTACCCCTGCAATCAGCCCACAAGTTTAATTTTGTTTTAAGGAAATATTAGGACTGGACAAACTATCAGGGACATTAGAACAGCCATGCATGAACAGAGAGAGCAATGCTCCATCCAGTCTTTCATTCTGCCCCGTTCTCTGTCTCGTCCAATAGCAGGTGCCCAGGTCAAAGCATGACAACAGGGTAAGCATCCATCAGCGCCTGCCCTGGTTATGCTCCTGGCCCCCTTCGAGTTGTGGCTCTGGGATCTCCTGGACCAGGCAAAAGTGATAAGGACCAACACCAACTGAACATCCAAGACTAAAAATGCCCTTTATATCTCTCATTGTAAAGCATTGTCTTCAGAAAAAGTATATTACTTTTTCACAACCTCTGCAAATTTTTATCATTCTTTTTTCGAATGTATAAACTCGGTACAGCCTTTGAGTACCAACCCTACTAATGCTAAGTACAGAATTCAGCTCCCTTTTGACTCAGCATTCTTTTAGCTGCATATCTTATAAACATTTTCTCTCTAGCACCAAACTAGAATTCCATATTCAAGTACATGCTCACTGGGATTCTTAAGCTTTTTTCAGCATTATCGTTTTCCTACGTAAAGCATCTGTTTGATTACATTTAAATACGACTTTGTGTAACAAGGCAAACTTATCCAGTACTCCAGACCCCTTTCTAGATCTGCCCCCTTATCTCTACAGGTCTTTCTACAGTCTTTGTGCCAGTTGCAAGTTTTATTCTGGCTTCGAGTTCAGTACCAAAAATATTGACTAGTGCTGGTGCTTGTGTGGAGCCTTGAAGACTCTCATGAGACACACTTTAATCTGGCGATGATTTCCTATGACAAGCTTCTAGACTTATGCAAATTCAAGACAATTTAAAGTGCTTTTAGGAATATTGCTCTAAAAATATATCTTATATGCTACTCATGTCTTGCTTTCTATGAGCAATCCAGAGATGTGTGCTGGAGAATCTGGCTTCAAGTATGGCTGTCACAGAACAAAAATGGACCAGGGTGTGATATGTATCAAAATAAAGTGAGCAGGAGTGTGAGTGGGGTGGGAGTGAGAGCTTTTACACATGCAGTGAGTGCCAATTAACAGACATCAGAAGTTTGTGCTGCTGTGAGGTAGGCGCTCCCAGCCCCCATCCACCACAGGCTCTGCTCTGCAGGGACTCATTACAAACGTGAGCCAGAAGCAGTCAGGGTGGTGGAGACAAGGGAGTACCAACCTGAGACTACCAGGAATAGGAAAAGAGGGCAATGAGGATGGCAGGATTGATTTGGGACTCTGGTCTGTGGACATGGGGTGAGAGAAGAGGATGGAGCTTCATATCCAAGTGTTCAAAGGATGGGTGATGTGGGAAGCATTGCTTTGAGGATATGGCACAGCAGGTATGGGACCTCCTAACATTCCAAGCTAAAAGTTTTTCTCATAAACAATTACAAATATTTCTCCCTTCCTTGGTTTTGGGTAAATATGATTCTTTTTAGCCTCCACCAATTAGCTGGATACTAATATATTAAACATGTACACTCTTGATAATGTAGGGGTAGCTTTGCAATCCAAATGTCAAGTGGCAAAAACAAATACCTCCCAAAATTTAAAGAAAATGCATCTGCTCTGTTCCTTCCATGTGCAACATTTATAATCTCAGCAAAAATGAAAGCAGATTTGCTTGATGAGATGTAGCATGAAACATTGAAATCCCCCCTTGCCCTGGCTTGCCAGCCAAATAAATAACAGGCCACTTCACTGAGTCCCTGTCTGAATACATAAACATGACAGGACAGCTTTGGGAACATCTAGTAAATCTCATTAAACACTTCCACTGATAACATAATAACATGCTAAGCATATTCTAGCTGCCACACTGTACTGAGAATCAGAGTGCCTCTCCTGCTTTTTGTAATGCTGAGCCTTGCTTCTATAAAAAGAAAGATACTATCATAGTTTTGTTTTAAAATACTGGCTCACCCTGCAGGTTGTATATTTTCAAAACTCAGCTTTTCTCACTCTCGTTTTTGGGACACATCATTCTTTAACCTTGGACTGCTCTCCTGACAAGGTGAAAACTCATTAACCACCTCCGTATAATTTAAACACACAGCTTTGTTACTATGCTGGCAGCAGCCCACAGGGACGGCTGTGTTCCTGTAGCAGCAGCTTGTTCTCATGGCAGGTATGTCCTCAATAGCTTTCTCTGGGACAGAAAATAATTACCTGCCCAGTAAAAGAATCACAGTACCAGAAAATCCACACAAATGCTGTATGAACTTGTATGAGGCAAGACCACCTCACCCAGGAGTGTAACAGAGCAGAAAAAAAAGAGCTGCTCTTGAGTTTTCCTTTTCATGTTATCTGAACTGTCCCCATGGGAACGATTCCTCTTCCTGTCTCTCCCAGTACCTGACGGTACAAGAGAGGGGCACACACAAAAACTTTCAGCTCTCACGTCAAACACTTTTCTTCCCTCAGCAGCCATTTCAGGGTAGGCTGCTTTTCGAAAGTGCTTGTTCTTAATAAAAGCCCAAGAGAACCATTTCAATGTTGGGTATTTCTAATACTTTATATCACTGTCCCCTGTAAGAGGCAAAGAAACACCAACATTGCTGCAGGGACATCAGGGAAGTGGCAGCTGGATCCAAGTGGCAGGGGAATGGCCCCACCAGTGTGGAACCACCTACCTCAGCACCATGGCTACCCCCAGCTCATCCGGAGTTACATTTGCTTAATGTGGGCTCCTTGTGATTACCTTTCACCCCTCTGCCAACCTTCCAAGCGCTGTTCAAAGCCTCATGGCACCAGGTATAAAGCCGTCTTCAGTGAGGATCACTGACTCACATCCCCTTTACAGGACAGGCTTTTACACCCGCTCGCTGCTCCAGTGACTGCGTGGATCCAGCACCAGCAGACTCCCAAAGTCACCAGAGACCCACCAGCCTTCAAAAGGTTGTGGCAGCACTATCTGACAGCAAAATCAGGACTGCATCATTGAATTTACAGTAGTGTTGGAGATGGAGGGGAAGCAGTTTAGCATGGTCGGCACTGGGAGAATGCATTAGCAAATGAAAGTCACTGGAACCCTCATGTCAGATTTCCCCACGTGGATTTATTTCTAGGCTGAATGCTAAGCAGGATCTGTCTACTTTCCAATTTCAGTTCGAATGATGCCAAAATCTTTTGAGCACAACCCAAGGAAGTCAAAATGGAAGATACTCATTTCACTAAAGAAAAAGTAATCTAGGAAGCTCTCTAGAGTGCAATAAAGGCCCACGCACAGAGAGCCGTGAGCTGTGGTTTGGCATTCACATTTCAGAGGGCTTCTGGCACCTGGCAAGTCTCCACTCTGCTACTTCCCACATCTCAGGTGCTACCCAGAGCTGCTTGCTGTCTACTCTGGTGAGGATACAGTGACAGTCCAGGGGTAACAAGAAGAAAGAAGAGAAACAAAAATTGCGTCCAGCATTTAAAGAGCCAAATTCACCAAATTTTCTCAACATAATTAAAATGGCATGAGACAATTTTTAATGGATCAAACTAACTCGTGCATATGGTTCCACCTTCCCTTTCCTTTCATCCTCCTTTATCCCATTCTCATAATTTTCCACCATGGAACAACTTAGGCTTTGTAAGTCCTTGCCATTGTACCAGAACCCTTCCTTATTTTTCTTTTGCAACTGAATCCTTCTGATCGGGACCTGACCATGTGCTTAAGGGCTGTCCAGATATAGGCGAGGTTTGCAACACCTCTTAGAAACCTCATTTCTCACCACCTCTGCCTGTGTGTAAGGCTCTGGGTGGGTATAAAACCCGGATTCTGATCCACACCTGGAGCACTGCACCAGCTCCAAGGGCAGAACAGCAGCCAACCTGTGGTGCCTGCTAACAGGGAGATACCTGGCTCTGACCCCAATCTCCACAAGTTAGTGCCAAAACTCCCACTGACCCAGATGGAGTCCAGATCAGCACTCTGGTGGGACAATTATGGAGGTAATCTAAGTGGAAGGCTCCAAGTAGACGATTGCCAGTGAATGATGTGCTGATGAGCAGAAGGGAGAGATTGTGGCAGGAGGGAAAAATTTTAGCAGAAGGAGCAACCAGTCAACAGCACTAAAGTAGAATAAACAAAATTTCTACAGGACAAATTTCTATGGGATGATACATAGAATAACTTCTCATGGTTTCATCTCTGTAACCCCATCCTTGCACATTTCTTTTATTCACACAAAGTTTACATTGGCATCCATTTTACCTCCAAATCTGGCATAATACAGTTCAGATCCTTGAAGCAAGCACATTTCATAGCATAGACAATACAAAGAAAAGACAGTTGCTCAGTTCCCTCCCAGTTCACATTCGTGTGGATCCTTTTACCTCTTCGGGCTAACAAAAGCTATCTCTGTAGCCACAGCAGCAACTTTTACCATGGAAACTGATTCTTTAAGAAGTATTTAATGCTGTTTATTTGGACATAATTTAGAAAATGCCCTTTTTTAGGAAGATGACCAAATCTCTAGGCAGAAAATGCCAGTGAGGCCTTTTACAGAGAATCAGTGCATGGAAACTGCTGGTAGAACTACATGGAGGCTAACGCCAGAGATGTATTCACCACATCCAGCTGTTGGTACTTAAAGGAGGAGGCTGTAAACTTACAGTCCAAGGAGAAGGAAAGAGAACTCCAAAGATATCCTAGACTGGGTTGAGCCCTCTCGGAAGGTACCTTCATTCCTCCTTCACTGTGGAAGCCAAATTTTGCCTAATACAGACCTGTGTTTAGAGGAGATCTGGAAAAGGAGCTTGTGAAATGGACTGGCTGCTCAGGTAACATGAGACTGAGCAGATGAAACCACTGGGATCATTTTTCCTTTTAATCATCTAGTTCTGTGGCATTGGAAATAGTTGATGTGGGCACTTGCTCATGCAGGCAAACAGGGAAAACTTTGGAGGGCAGCAGGGTCAACGAAGCACCCAAGTTATCAGGGAGGTTTGTCATGATGGGCCAGGTCCTGCAGGTCAGGACCAGGGTCCACAGAGGCACCCAGGGTCAGAAATGCCCTGGGATGGCCAGGCAGGGCTGTGCAGAGCTGGAGACCTGCACTACTGCTGCATGGCCAGGCCAGGGGCTGTAATGGGCCCCTGGCCCACAGGCAGGATGGGGGGAGATCCTGGAGGAGGTCAAGCAAGGCCAACAGAGCCTGTCAGTTCCCTAAGGATCCTGGCAGTAGCTTGGCTGTAAATGTTCAAGGACTCTAGCTTTATCAGATTTCATTAAAACTAATGGGATGAAATCATACCTATTCATAATGTCTCTTGCCCTCCTTTTCTAAAAATTTAAAAGTCTCTCACTGTAAGCACATCCTTGAGAGCAGCTGCGAGAATGGCTTGTTATGAAGAACTCAACCTGCAGTGCTGTAGGCTACTGCAATTACCTAAATCTTTACCACTGTTGCAAATTACTCTCATTTGTCAATGTCCCCATCCTGCTCGACCCATGATATGCTGTTATCACTGGCTTTGGATTTGAATATTCCATGATCCTCCATTTGTTGCAGATGGAACCTATTAAAAAACAACATGAAATTTAGAGAAGTCTTTTGCTTACAGATACCCTGTGTAAAACTACATTAACATTCATCAGTCTTCACTAATTTATTCTTGCTCCCTTGTAATAAGTGTGCAGACACTGTGTAAACAGGAGCTCTATCAGAACAAATGATGCAGTTTCATTCCTCAAGCACAGTAGGCAGATTCTCACTCCATAAATTGTTCCATTTGTAAATTATCCTATAGGTTAATAGATTTTAGAACCTGAAGGGACTTCTGGCATCATCTAGCCTGTATTAACTCTTGTGTAACCACTGCATGTATTAGGTGGACAATTTTATCCAGTGACTCCTAGCAAAGAAGAAATTATTCTCCCAAACTTATTGTAGTTGGGGATCTTTGAGGGGAAAACTATGAAATAAATAATCTTTTCCCCTTAAAAGTACTTCTAAAATGGTATTTTTCTAAGTATATAAGTCACCAGTAGTTAAAGGCAAATTACATTTATAATAAATGATAGATGTTAGATGTTATCGAAGTGATTTCAGGCTTCACTCCGTAAAGGCACTTAAGAGTGAATAGCTTTAAACTCGTGAATTGACTGGTAGATTTCCGTGGGACCGCTCCTGGGCTCCCAACAGAGCCTGCATGTAAGAGCTTGCTAGAATAACTCTTGCAAAAGCTGACTGAATACATCTATAACACAGCACCAGATGAGCTTCAGTGTGAACTATGACTCCAGACTCTGATAGCTGCACTGCAGCAAACTGCCTTCAAGGCAGGTCTGGAAACATTATGGTGTCTACATATCAGACCAAGCTGATTTCAGCTTGTCTGTGAGCATGGTGATATCCCATTTTAAAAACTCAACCTTGGAACATGACACTGAGGCTTGAAAATCTTGGATTTTGCTATCAGTAATCACAAAATGATGCTCATTTCTGCAGCATATGACAAGAAATACTTGGTGTCTGTGGTACATTCTGAGCAAAGACTGACTTTTAAGTGGTGACTACAGCAGCTGTGCATGTTTGTTTAGCTGAAGCCACCTTCATTTACCTTCCCTTTGAGAAGACAGCATTGTCACAACAGCTGTGTCATGTCATAAACTCAGCCTCAAAACAACATTAATTGGAATCCATGGGAAGCACCTGATACTTTCAGGAAAGCACAAAATTGCATCAAAGCAGTTCAAAGAAAAGTAAGTTGCACAATAAGAAAAATGTCAAAGTAATATCAAAATAGACAAATAAGAAGGTGAAGGATGAAATGCAACAAACATTATTGCCAGCTTTTAAAAATAACTGCAGAGAATCCAGGTGACTGAAAAAATTATTTGAGGCACTGGGAAAAGAAAAAATTAGCTCACTGGCAAGTTAGGCATGAGCTAGGAACCTAACTAAAACTAACAAGATTGAATAATATGACTTCAAGGTGAAACTGTGAACTTTATAGAAACTATGCAACAGTAAGCTGATTTCAGGATATCTTCAGAAAGACTATTATCCAGTCTGTACCTTAAAGAACATCCTTTATTTCCTTTATTTGTTCCACAGGTTTGTCCCCATCTCTGATGATAAAGATTCATTTATCATGAGGTCTGAATCAATTAATTAAGCCTCTGAAGAGCACCAATAAAATTCTGATTAATCCTCCACTCAGAGCAGAGCCTGAAAAAAACTATAGTACTTTAGCAGTACTAATGACAAAGCTCCTCCAACACCAGTAGAGTTATTTTTCTTTCCTCCTTTCCTAAGGTGGCAGTGGATGGGATATTTGCACTAAAAATTACGAAACAGACTTCTCAGCTAAGACTTTGTTAGTTAAGTTTTGTTTTTGTGGTAACTTGAAAAGAAATTATATTCCAAACTTGTAAAAGGGTGTGCTACTGGCTGTGAAGACAATAAAATGATACCTCCATGTGGCACATGGAGGAGCAAAAGGAATGCCTTCAAAAACAGCCACATTTCCAATGCCACCTACACAAGCCACCTACACCCCACAAGCAGCAGTGCACAGGGTGCTCCTGAAGGGCATCCTTGGCTTAGTTATGTATGAAGGGAATCCAATCTGTGTGCTCCAAGACCGATTTTTGATGTGAACCAAGCACGCCAAGGGGGCAATTGCTGCTAAAGCACACTCCTACTTTGCATTAAAATATCACTGGCACATTGCCTGCAGGCACCAGCCTGCTCTGCAGGGTTCAGAAGCTGAGCAGCAAGTTAATGCTTCTGGCAGGACTTGAAAACAGGTTTATTAAGGCTCTTTGGGATTTCTAATGTAAGTTCAATGCTCAGAGGGAAAGATTAGGCCTTCAGGTGTTTTACCATAGCGAGCTGCCATTGAGTTCTGAGTGCCAAGGTAGTCACAGAAGATTTCAACAACATATATGAAACTAGGAAAATATATCAATCCCCTTCGAGTTTTGTACAGAGACTGAAAGTTTCATAAATGTTCTGAGGTGACAAATTAAAAAAAAATTAGGATGGACACAAGAGTTTGAGATTGAAGGACATGGGCACAGAAAAGAAAAAGAAGACTGAGGAAACCAGTGCAAGGGCTCACTTACTCACTACAAAATTCAGCAGAACTTGGAGGACTGAAATCTTTGGCTGAAGGATAGAAAAGTGATGAGGACTGGAGATGGGAAAAACCATGAGTGACCTCCTTTGAACTTTGAATCACAAAAAGGAAACCAGCAATCCAGAACAGAAACTTCTCTAGTAACAGTTGGTCCCACAATCTTCTTGGCCCACATCTGTTTCGTGATGTAAGTTTCTATTTTGGCACTGAAGCATGCCGACTGCGCAAACAATTTTTTTTGCAGGTACGATCTAGACACAAACAGGGTTATAAACATTTTTGGGTTTTGTCATATGGTTGCTTCTAAGAAAGATTTTCCTGTCTTTGCAAAGACTAATCCATGTCCAAACAGGTGGCACATAGAGTAAAAAAGACAGAGCAAGTTACACACAAGCAGCATCACATCAGTCTCACTTGTGTGCCAGGACAGATATCCCACATCCTGCTCCACATGCAGCAGGATCAGACCAGTACATTTATGCAGTGGGTTTCTAGCTGCAGCTCTCTGAGACACTGTGTTATCAGGACATGTTTTCAGAGACAAACACCACTCTCCTACCATGGCTAATGTGAATGTACCTTAGCAACATGGCCAAAAATGAGAAGCCTCAGGCATACAGACAAGTTACCACGCAGTGACAAGTTGCTGTGTGTCAGCCACCCTGCAATGGCTATCTGCACTGATGCTGTTAAATGTCTGCAAGGAAAGACTTGTGGCTGTAACTTGCTTCTGCCACAGACTATGTGCACAGTTACAGCACATCAGCTCATAGGAGGTCATTTCTTTCCCACTTTCATCCTGCCTGTGCTGCCTGTAGTATTTTGCTGGTTGATTTGACAGGCCCTGTGCAGACACAGGCTGTGGATGGCTGGAAGCTTGTTTCTATAATTTCCCACTTCCCTCCTGTTTGAAGGACAGCCTGGCAGTGTGTATCCACAGACGTGGGTCTGGCAGGCACTGGCTGGCAGAGGGCCCAGGGAAGCACCCATGGAGTGGGAAGAAAACATTGGCTGTGATTTAGTGGTTGTGCAGGGGTAAGAAAGAAGAGGGCATAGAGAGAAAAATTATGCAGATGCTTCTCAGTGGAGTGAGGACAACGAGGGTTCACAGAGGCTGGAAGACAATAGCTGATAGTGTGATTGTGGTTCTGAGGGCATGGACTCAAAACAAAGGAAAAAGCTGTAGTGTCAAACAGGACGCTCGGCTCACTCCCAATAAAAGCATAAAGATATTGGGGACAAAGAGGGAAACAAAATCTGCTTTTCTTCTTTTGGCTTTCTTCTTTTTCTCTGAAGGCTGGTAAGTAAAATAGGAAATTTAGAAGCACGCTGAAAAGAAATTTCAGTGAAGTGCCTTTTCTGAGAACAACCTGTGAATTAACTTCAAGACTAAAGTTCAAAAATATTTTACTGCTACACCTCTTTTTACACCAAAGGCTTTCTACAACTACTCAGTGTTTCAAATTATCTTATTTCAAAGCTTACAGTATTACCTGGTTACTGTTCCTATCTGAGCTTGTGGTGCATCACCATATATATCTCGTTAATGTTTGCATAATAAGAAAATAAATTGTTTCAGGAAGAAAATAGCAACTGCAGATATTTGCTTGCATTGTAAAAACGATTGGGTCAAAGAAAAACTCCCCCAGAGGGAAGAAAATAGAGAGATCCAAATAAAACCAGAGACATAAACAGAAACATGCATCACATCTCTATCCTGGCAACCAGCATGAGGGTTCAACAAATCTGCACCAAATGACATCTGGCTCAAGGTCCAGGACTTTGTCTTTATTATTTAGTTTTCAAATTAAAGCTCTGGAGTTTTTTCATTTTCATACCTTAAATGTTTGGGACATGTCTTTCACAAATTAAAATATCCTTTTTTCTTTAAAATGCTGGATTTTGCTGGCTAGCAGGTCACATGTATTTCAACAGAAACACTGGCACTGTCTTCTTACTCGAGTTGACTACATAAAACAGCATAGATCAAACTAAGCAAAGTCTCATGGGAACAATGGACAGGGAAACACACACACTCCAGAATTTGCTGGATTATTTATAAAATAAGATCACTTTAAATAGGCTGTTTCTGTAGCAGCTCATGGATCCTCTGTATATCTGATATTTGTGTTGTTTCCTTTTTTTTTTTTATTTTGTCTCCTGGGTTTCTTAAAATATAAGTTGTAGATTTCTGCATGTTTTCCTTTCCTCCCCAAAAACCAACAAAATCCTGAAATTGGCACAAGCACTCTGGATGCATAAAGGAGCAATTTTTCAAATTAAGCCATACACAATTTAATTTCTCTTGGGGTCTTCATAATCACAATATCTTTCAAACATAAGGTACAAAGCTTCATTTTTTAAAAAAAGGGCTTCAATTTGTACGTGTCTGCCTTATTCCCCTACTGAAGACAAGATCTCAAATTCTCAAAGCAACAAAGGTAGAGGCAGATACTTAGTTATCTGAATTTGTTTATCATCATTGTTTACTATTCATATCCCAGTGGCATTGTATTATACACAGTGCAATATAGATGAAGACAGCACTCTGCATCACACAGCTTACAGTCATAACTATAGCTGATAAGAAAAAGGAAGAGCAGGATGGTCTCGATCTCTCTGCCTCAGTTCATCACCTTTAAAAGAATGCATTTGTGTTCAGAATTCTTGACATGCATCTACCATGGAAAAAAGTGATAGTAAAACAAATAGCTAGAGACTTTTAGAGACTTCAATGGAGACATAATTTCAGCACTTTTAGCTTCACTGTTGTATGTGGAAAACATAGCATCTTAGTTACAAGCATGGGCTGCATGTTCCAGAGAATCCCAATGGCTGAAAGACAGATGGAAAATAACCACAATTTATTACTAAATAAAAGAAACAAAAAAGCATCTTGTATTATGAAGGCTAGCTATTCTCTTGCACATTAGATGTGCAAGTCATGGTTTCAAATATTTGGGGTTGCAGGCTTTGCCCCTGCATTTTTTACTGCTGCCTCTGAGTAGATCAGCAGTCTCATCATTGACACACATCTTCATGTTATTCTGCAATATGTCAAGATCTGCATCCTTAAAATCTGTAGATTTAAAAGTATGAATCAGCAAAATTCTCACTTTTTTCTTTTACTACTAGAGAATGGCTAAACAAACTACCAGTGTAACCTGATAAAACAGAAAATAAATACTCAGTGAACATTGAACTGGTTGGTTTCTGGTTTACAGGCTCTTGCATTGGGCTCCCACCAGCAGGAGGGTCAGATATAGTATAGTTTAAAAAGTTATTTGCAAAAACAATTCACAGTTCACTTATGGTGGGAGTTTTTTGTTTCTTACCCCTCAGGAAGATTTACTTGGTTGGTTAAACAAAAGAGAAATATTTCTTCATTGAAGGACTTGGATATAGGAAAAGGATCTTATCTTTTTTCATAAACCCCTTTTCTTGTCACTTTTCCCTTTTGACCTTTGTCATGTAACACTGTGTCTTGTGGGCTGCTGTTTAGTTAAGAGAAGATAGATGTACTTTGCTCCAGAACACATCACTATGAGGAAAAGCCACATAAACACTAACTGTGCAGAAGAGAGGACTGAAAAAACCCACCCAGAGACATGCTGTGTAATGAATCTCCACAGGAAACATAAATGTAATTAATTAAACATTAAAAGAGAAAACTAAAAGCTGCCAGTTGGGTCATCAAGTAACAATAAAAAACCAATAAAACAATAAAAAATTATCCAAGAGGTCAGCTTACCAACTCAGTGAGCCAGGAAATCTTCTCTGATCAGCTAAACCAGAGATTACTTTCACTGCTACCCGAATATACCTCGAGAATTTGCAAGATAAAATCTGCCCAAAAGCTTAATTCTCCCTCCTGTCAGAACTTTCTCAGATTCTGCCTCTCATATGTGAACTGGGTCCTCCCTCACGAGCCACTGTGACCTTAAATGCCTCCAGACTGAGCTCTATTATGTATTCTAGCTGAGCATACCTAGTAAACAGACACATGAGCCAAACTAATGATCAGGTTTATAAAAACCTGCTGCACTGTCATCTCATCCTTCCTCACACATACCACCTGCTCTCCGCTCATCTGGTTTGGGGTGTTTTTTACCCCCATCCATCTGTTATACTTTCCACTGTCTTCACTGGTAAGCCCTGTGCTACATCGTTGTATAGTAAGTAGCACAAAATTATACCTGCCAGCACTGAGCTATTAATTAAGTTAGCAGAAGCGGGATAATAACAGGACCCTGGCTCAGTACAATTTTCACCTGAACCAGCTGAACACATTTACCTAGAGGAAACAAAGGCTGCTCTTCCAGCATTTTATGTATTCAGTATTTTTATTCATGGCTCAGTTAACCATTTCTACCATCACAGCCAGAGCTGGGCAGTTTTATTTGAACAGCAGTCTGTCTTTCCTGCACTGACCAGTAAAGCACTGACCTCTTGGTAGCTAACAGCAGACGGCCTTGCTTTTGCTCTGTAGCAGCGACAGCTCCCTGCAATGCTGTAATAAGCATGCTGTGACACTGGTAATGACACCAGCCAGGAGACATCTGAAAAACAATGCAGTAATGTTGAAGTGAACAAAATATTTAACTCTGCAATTTCTTTACAGAGAACCTGGTGTTGAACCCACATCAGCTGCTCGCTGAAAGCAGGACGCCATGCAGCTGCACAAGGCTGGACTGGGACAGTGCCCACAATGGTGTACAAAGAATTGTGCATAAAGACTGGAGTTTTTGGCTCCTTCTCTAGAAAGCAGAGTAGTGTCCCTTGCATGCCACACATGATGTGTGTTTGCACAGATATGCATTCAAATATGTCTGCATAAAGTAATCAGGGAACCACTCAGTCCATCTCCCAGTCAAGAGAGATGGAGAATGTGCGTTCACCACACAGCCCAGGTGCCAAGTAAGCAAGTGAAGTATTTCACCCTCCCCTTTTACCTAAAAGAGCTTAAGCTGTGCTGAAAACACATGTGTGTATTTTCTTTCTTTTATACTTCCATGCTACATTTGCAGGGAGGAATTTCTCCTTCCCTGTGTCTGGAAATATTTGATTTATGGAGGAACTAACCATTTTTCTTAACTTTGACCTTAATTCTAAAGCCATCTGACTGTTCGAACAGGGGTTGAAAAAGGCTAGTGAGGAAAGCACAGCAGCTTTCTAGAACCTGTGTCCATCCAAGCATTTTACTCAGCACCAGCTGTTGTAACAGTCAAGTAAATCCCAATTATTTACTCCCTTACCAGCCAAAAAATTTCTCCTACAAAAGATGCATAATCAGGAAAACAACCAACTGCTACATTTAATCTCCTCATCCACACACTCTGTACATACCCATCCATGGCACTGAATCCCAACAACCTTAAAATTAAAAAATACTTATTGATTTCTGAGTTTGATGTCTAAGGCAGCACTTCATCAGGGACCTGCTCAAAATAATATAAACAGAGGGAATAAAACAAAGATCCTCCAGACTCCAAGGGCTGGCTGAATTCTCCCTTACAGCAGTTTTGTGATACATGTTTACATTTTTCATACAGAGCTACTGGCACTTTTTGAAATTCAGTTTACATCTTGACAGCTCCAGCTGCGAGGTCAGTGCTGCAGACCAAGAGAAGCTAAGAGGGTCAGGGCATTCTCTCAGAGTCCTGGTTGTTTCAAAAAGTTTGTAGCCAGTTATAAAGAAATTGAATGCTCCCTTCATGAAATGCTGCTGTACAGACAATTTCCTCTTAATTACTGAGGACATACAGTCTTTTGATACTTTCTTTCTCATGTATTCCATCCCGTTTGTATCAGAGATTTCCCTTACTTTTCTCATGAACCATGGCTCTCACTTATGTTTTTCAGACTTCTTTCATTCTCATTTTAAAGACAGAAGAGCTGATTGCTCCATGAGAAAATGCACATGAAATACAACGTGCTTTCCCTGAACCACACAGCCTGCTCCATGGAGAAAGTAGCTAAATGCTTCTGCATTGCCTATAGATGCCTAATACAAAAGAGAATGTGCAAAAGAGAAGTAACCTGCTCTACAAACTGCTGGCACAGATACAAGTCTTACTCTGTGCAGGTATCCAAAATGCACTAGGGTCAAATACATATCTGCCTGCAGCTTTGCCCGAGTTACAACAGCAATGCTTTTGTCTCCTCTGCTTTCTTTAATTAGTGTCACATCCATTACTGAGATGCAGCAAAACTGACATTTCAGGAAACAATGTCTGGCTCTTGCTAATCAGAAAGCGAGCTGTAAATCTTGCAAGGAGAGACTGGCTTTAATTTGTGCCTATGGGATTCTGATATTGAAATACTGGCCTTAAATATCTGCTCTGTGGGGAGTTACTGCTGCACATTAATTCTGGAATTACCAGTTGCTGAGCTGCAATAAGACCAAAAAAAAAAAGAGCAATGAGTGACATAACGCTAAGTGTCACAGCACCGGGAATGCTGCAGCATATGCAGGAGTGCACTCACTCATGAAGCACACCACACCAATATTCACTCCCTACACACAGCCTGTGCTGCCCACTTTGAGGAGGAACCAGCTTCAGAGAGTCCAGCTTTACCAGAAATCCACTCCTACATACACAGAGAGAAACTTACCTGGAACAGTAACACAGCCCATCAGAGAGATTTGGGAGGACACCATCAGATTTGCCACTTCATGCTTTGGCTATAATGACTCATACTGAGACATGTCATTGAGTCATCTTCCATGCAGCCTGTTTTAAAAAAAAGAAAAAAAAACCCACAAAGGTCAGATAAACTTAGTTTTCTAAAGTACTATTCTCCAGCTTATCACACTTTGGTTAAGCAGCTTCCTATCTTTGCTGTGAGGTGACAGGAGGTCATCATGATTCATTCAAGCTGTCCATGTTTCACCACAGTCACTGCTGGAAATGGCACTCCAGAATGCAGATGCCCTTCAAATACCACAGCCAAAGGAAAAACTTCTTCACCATATTTAGGAAGTCTCAAAACCCTCTTTGCTGAGGGCCTTCACACAAGAACTTTTCCCAGGGATGGCTGTACGATGGATTGCTGTTTTTCTTAAGGTGAAATAAGGCAGTTTAAGGGCCTGTCCTTTCTTTAGAAGTCTTGGTAATATACATAACATTACTTTTTTGCTTTTAAACAAGCCTGTAAAAGCATGTAAAATTCAGATTTCACACCTTTTATTTGCAAAATCTCTCCAATACCAAATTGTAGCAAAAATGTATTTGGTAAATGTGAAAGTACAAGGAAGTCTCAATTGGACAGAGGTAAAAGCTCTCCTTTTTGCATTAGATAAATATTTATATTTATATAAGCTTCTATTATGATTTATAAATATCTCAGAATTATTAACATCCTTGTGGCAACTTCCTGAGGCATGGTAACACTGCCGTGTCTGCTTCAGAGAGGGGTAGCTGAAACACTGCAAGACTGAGGTTCACCTCATTGAACTTCTAGTTTCTTAATCCGAATTATTAACCTGGGTTCCTCTCATCACAAAGTGAAAGAGAAGCAATCACTTTCAAAGTCATCAGCAAGTCACGAAACACACAGGTGGATCATGCAGTTGTTTTTTTCTTTTGAATCCACTAGGATAGAAAATGAAGAAGTAAGGTCAAAAACCAGTCTGGATTTCTGGACTAAAATGTACCAACTGATCAACTAATAATGTGGATTTAAGGCACCATCTTGTTCATTTTTTGAACATAATTTTATTCATTTTTCTTTATTCCTATTTCCTTGAAATATTCTCCTGCCACTAATCTTTCCTGGAAATTTGGCATGAAAAATGTCAGCTTTCAAGTAACACAAGGGCAGGGGAAATGAGCTAGCATCCAAAGAGTAAGGAGAGAATGAAGCCACAGGACCATAGCTGAATTTTAAATGTGTTACAGTCATCTTATAAAATTCCCATCAGTTTGACTAGTTACACTGTAGTTTCTCCCCAATATTTTTTTTTCTAAAAGAAATTAAGTGCGATACTGTGAGCTGTGTTCAAAATCAACTGCTATCACTGATTTCAGTACAGCTATTCAGAGTGTAAAGCAAAGTGCAGAACTGTGGTCCATCTGGTACAGCTAAATGAAAACAGGTGTTTAGAACAGACAGAAAAAGGGTGGCCAAAACATAGGTCTATTCAAACTAGTATTAAATGTATTCCACATTGTGGAAGCCAAGTTACAGCCAAAGTGTTTTAGGCTTTACATAGTGAGTGATTTAATTTATTCCACTTTTACAATGATTTGACAATAACCAAGGTAATCAATTATTAGTTTCAGGTAAATTTCTGGTTTCTGCTGAGCTTGTTTCTGTATGCTCTGGTACAGAAACCTATGATGAGTATTCCTTCTTTTTCTTTACCAAACCTGGCTGGTTTTCAACATTTCTATTTATTCTGAAATCAGTTCTGATTGACTCACTTCTAATGAGCCTTCTTTGACGACTATTTTCTCCTAAGGCAACTATTTTAAAGAGGAACCAAAATGCTTTAAAAGAAATGTGTTCCAAACTTTACTTACTCTGGTAACCAAAGTTTACATACTGCACAGGCAAGGAAATGTCAAAGCACTGAAATAAAAGACCAAAGAAGTCAGTGTGTAGAATTGATACACAACTACGCCACAGCAGCTACAGAACAAAAAAAAAAAAAAAAAAAAGGAAAAAGAGAAAACAAAAAAAAGGCATAGCAGAGTGTAGCAGAGTGCTCCTATGGTTTAGACAAATAGTTTCCAGGAAGCTTATCAATACACTGGCCATGGAATCTCTTGTGCTTTTTTTTATGTTATGGAAAGGCAAACATGAATATTTAGGTCAAATAAATAATACATATCTCATAAATCGTACAAACCAGTGGGTGTGTCCTCAGAGGTTTCACTTTAGTGGACAACATTTGTATCTTGAAAACAGATGCAAGCGTGTTTTAACCATTTTTATCAAGATGTGCTGGTTTGGGCTGGGGTAGAGTTAATTTTCTTCACAGTAGCTGGTATGGGGCTGCGCTTTGGATTTGTGTTGGAAATAGTAATAAGACGGGATGTTTTCATTACTGCCAAGCAGGGCTTACACAGAGCCAAGGCTTTCTCTGCCTCTCGCCCCACCCTGCCAGCGAGCGGGCTGGGGATGCACATGGAGTTGGGAGGGGACACAGATGGGACAGCTGAGCCCAGCTGACCAAAGGGAGATCCCAGACCATGTGGTGTCATGCTCAGCATACAAACTCAGGGGAAAGTTGAATGGAGGCCACTGCTCACAGACTGGCTGGGCATTGGTCATTGTTTTTTATTTTCATGACTTTTCTTCCTAGGGTTTTATTCATCTGTTTTTAAAATCATCTTCCTTTTCATTACAAGTTATCAACATTAATATTATTGTTTTATTTTATTTCAATTATTAAACTATTCCTATCTCAATCCACAAGTTTTCTCACTTTTACCCTTCCAGTGCTCTTCCCCACCATCCTGCTGGCAAGGGTGGGGAGTGAGGGTCCAGCTGTGTGGTGCTTCATTGCCAGCTGGGGTTAAACAACAAGACAAGAGTCCTGATGATTTATATAACATTTCTTTTTTTTTTTTCCATATCCATGTCCAGAAGGATGCACATAGCAAAACAAAAAAAAAAAAAAAGCAAAACCAAAAAAACAAACAAACAAAACCACAAACAAACAAACCCCTCAAAACAAAACAAAAAAACCCAAAACCCAGGAATATAAAAATCAAGGAAACACATTCCAGGCATAAATGAAACTATATTGGGTCAGTTACTGGTTGCTAGATCTCTTTCTCTCATAAATAGGGCTCCTACCAGCTCTTGCCTAGCTATTGAGCAGTCCAGAATTTTCATCTTTCACTCACCACAGATGTGAGTTCTGAAATAAAGACTAAAATTAAGACCATAAGATTAATCACTTATAGAAGGGTACACAAAAGCATGGCAAATTAGGAATCAAAATGCAGGCAGAGAGGTGAAACCCTCCAGCAGTCTGAGACCAACAACTGTGCATACGAGCTTCTATTCTACATGTATTTATGTCTTGTCTACATCATACCACACGTTTTCCTATTCATTATCAGCCAGCTACTATCAGGGATGGCCATGTGCTCTCTAACTCACTGCTTTGCGTAATAATGCACTTGCTGTCTCTTCTTGTCTCACTTACTGCACTTGTCACATTTCCAAGCACCCATTTCAAGGAGCTAATTACAGTCATAATTGGGGCACTTCCAGACCAGCATACATGCCTCATGTTTACCAGATGGTGGATCCAGATCTCCCTGTCTTGTGTGTACTCAGCAAACAGATAAAACCACAGCCCAACACTTTGGAAATCTGTTGTAGATCAATGTTGCATCAGTATGCCACTGAGAACTGACTCGGCCTACATCAATAGAAATTAGTTCTGCTCAACTGATTTTATACTGAATTTTCTGGAGAGCTGCTCTGATACGGAAAGCCCTTAGTCAAAATATTACAAAGATCCTAACCCCCAAAAGGTGTAAGTTTCTGCAGTTTGCCTATCTGAATTTTAAGGGTGCTATGACAGTTTAGGGCAATAACAACTTCAGGGTCCTGTCACTGGATTCACCACTCAGGATCTAACACGTCTGCAGCTCAGAGTTTCACAGCTGTTGTACTCACAGCTTGTCCTGCTCAGCACACAAGGTAACAATGTAAAGACAGGCTAATCTCAAGATGACAATTAATATACATAGAATTAATCAAGAACATCTAAGAAGAAGAAATATTTAGGCTAGAATGCTTACAGTGCATGGCCTGGAGCATTTCTGCTACAGGAACTTTATAGTTGCAAGGATGTAAGCACAGGTATATTTATTTTTTCCGTACAATAGCCACAACACAGGAATTCAGAAACTGCTCATGTTACAGTTGGTCAGCATTGTAGTCCTTCATCTGGCCACTTAGCTACTTTCTGTCCTGCTCTGTGCACTATAAACCATCCCTGTGCCACAGAGCTTTAGGAAGAAACATGGAAAGAAGAAATGGACTAGTCACTGCATCCATAAATGAGGTATTGTTACCGCTTCTGGTCAGGCCATTTCTGCAGTGGTTATTGGCGCATATAGCAGTTCTCCTGGAAACAGCTGAAACCTGAAGGATTACAGCAGCCTGTGTAACAAGACTGTTAAAAACAGAGCTAAACAAAGCAATAAAGACACAAAAAGCAAGCCTAGGTTCTTCAGTGCTGTGAATGAGTTTGCTACAGAGTGATAAGCTATGAGAATGGACTAATTTTACACAAAGGCACTAGAACAGCATTACTTTAGATTCAGAAGTGGTGCTTTCCCAAGGGAAGGCTCCCAGGAGAACCACTTCCAGTGTTTTTTGTCCCACCCCCCTTTCCTCTCATCCCTGTGAAGTGCTGTATTTCCACCCCTGCCAGAGAGAAAAAAATGAGAGAAAAATCATTCTACCAGGCTTGAAATCCCCAAATGCTTTTAGTGGTTGTAATTTCCCCAGTGAGCAATTTTTAGCAGAATGAGCAGATAAAATTACACTGCAAACCATCAGACTGAAGGATAGAATCGTCATCATAATCAGGCATCATTCTTGCAACCATTCCATCTCAGGAATTCCTTGCATATTCATCCCTCTTAAAGGCAAGGGGACAGAGGTCTCTGAATACATGCCATATTCAGGAGTTCCTTCTACACTTCATTGCAACAGAAAGAGCAGCTATATTTCCTGGGCCTGTATTTGCTGTTCTGGTAGGGTAGCCAAGGCAGCCCAGTGTTCCCAGTTACACGTGTGCAGCAGCTGTACAGTAGCACTGTTTACACCATCGCTGTACCAGCCCTGGGCTCCCCAGCAGGACTGTGGGGTCATTAAATACCAGTCAGGCACTGAACCCAAATATGTACAGGTGACATCGACCAGTTATGGATTTACAACCATGTAAATGAAATCATGATGAACCACCAGCTCTGCTCATCACACTTTTCCTCCTGATCCTCAATCCATCTTTCTGGTACCATTTTTTATTTCATATGATGGCTGTGAATAATGATTGCTCTTATAAATCTTCACAGGTTCAGATACTTAATCACACACCTCCTGCATCTATGACCAGGGTAGCAGCCCTATAGACCTGGATTTATAAGGCCACATTTCAATTATCAGCAATATGCTCACGTATTTTACCATTCCTATTTCATTCACAGTTTCTAAATGTCAGATGTATAAAGCATTTGGCATTTAGGGAAATACCAGCATTATAATAAATATGACAATATGCTAATTTTTAGACAATACATGCTAGTAAGCATGTAATTTTCAAGACCTAATTTCAACCCTAATATACATGCTTTAAAATCAATTTTAAAATTTAAATGAGAACACTTGCTAGTATAAAAAAGATACATTATAAGCATGATCACTGAACCAAAAATATGAGTGAGTTATAATTAGCATGCCTGCATATAAATGCCATAGTAAGAACTGATACTGGTTACAAATAATTGATTTGTGAATAGATACGTTCTCTGTGAACTTCAGGAATCTGTAACCCAAAATCATTCTCATTACAGAAACTGGTCATCTTAGCTGAATATACTACTATGGATGAATGAGCCATGAAAATTAATCAGTTTTATGGCCACAGAAAGAGGTTGTTCTGGGTCACTGTCCAGATAGTAAAATATTAGAAGACTGTGATCTAGTTTATAATTCATGATAGGCTATAGATAGCCCTACAGATATTAAAAAACCCTTTCTTCTCCTGAAACAGAAATTGCTCTAGAGACCTCGGCAGCTTATAGTTGAAATGCCAAGTCAAATGATTTTGTTAATATATGCCTGTAAATCACAACATTTTTGAAGAAATTCTTTATTAGTATTTGAGATGGGCATCCCGAAAGTAAACAAACACAGCTCTTAAAATTTCAGCATTGCTGTATTGTCCAAAAATTACAATAGTAACATTTTTCTATCAATATTTGTTTAACAGAAGAGTGGGAGTGAACACAAGATGAGTCAACAGGAAACATAGGTTTTAATTGATACCGCAACTTTGCCTTTGAAAGGGAATTCTGGAAGCAATGGAAAAGTTAGAAGCTCATGTGATGATGTTTCATTATCTGTCACTGGGATCATGCTCTGCTGTCTAATGTCCAGCACTATCAATAATAGTTTTTTCTGTGTACTAATTTGGTCTGTATAGGCCAAACAAGAAGATGCTGCATAGACAGGTCAGTAGCAAACGCAGCCAGAGGAGCAGGAGCATTCTGAAGAGGGTATTTCATTAGGTATCACATAAATTAATTGAAAAATACAGGACAGGCTAATTAAATACTTCTGTTTTATAGAAAATAAGAACACTGTTAGAAACATGATACACAGAAGTAAAATGTAACAAGTATACCCATCTACATACACGGCACACAGCACGCACAGCACAAAGATCAAATGAAACTCAGAAATCATTGAGATTCGTAACGTTTAGGAGGACCAAAGTGTATCTTTGGATCAACAAGTCCGACCTCTGTAAGACTTCATCTAATAATTATTACATTTGAATTAATCAGCCAACAGCATTAATAGTCATTTGAAAGGGGATAACGAGGTGGTGACAAAAGATGTTTTAGGGGACACATCTGCCAAGTGCCAAAGGAAGTGACCAATAGGGAGCAGAAGATTGCTCCAGCTCATTACAGGCAGTGAACACATCTCAATACTAAATTTAATGTTTCCTGAAGGATATTGGAGGAGAAAATGAGGCTCTCATATTTGAAGTTTGAGAGGCAAGAGTCGATGGAAGATTGCTAAGAGAGGACTAAATTGTTCAAAGTACTGCCATAGGTAAGTGAGCTCTGCAAGCAACATTCTGAATGGATATCAGCTGGAGAAGGCTCCATTTGATAGAATTGTGCTTCAGTGATGAGGGACTAGGAAAGACCTATCACCATGCAGGGGGTCAAGAAAGGCAGTATCATAATCTAAAGGACATAGATTGAGTCTGAATGCAAAGAGACAGAGAAGGCTGAGCTGGAGAATAATCTCTGGGAAAAAAAGTAGGGTGGTGACCACTAACCAAGGTTGGAAATAACTGGGAAAGTCAGGTAAGGAAGAGAGACTAGCCATGCCAGTCTAGGGAAGTTTTATAGCATTACTAAATGTGTTCCCTTTAAATCACATTTAATTCCCTTTAAATAGCTTCTGCTCCTGTCCAGAATTCTTTCTTCACTCATGCATTCCCTAAGGAATACACACACACACACACACACACACACACACGTATATTTCTCTCTTTTGAAGATGACTGGATGAAAAAAAGCAATTTTTAACTTGTCTTCGTTGTCATGTTTTGAGAGAAAACTTAAAAGTAGTTCTGCTACTGCTGACATGGTCATACATGGTACCCATTGCTAATACTCAAGATTTCAGAGGTCTGGCTAAGAAGTTTATAGTAACTAAAAGAATATTCCTTTCAAGTAAAAACTAAAAGTAATGTTTTCCAGCTCCCCACTTTTCCACATTGCCAACTATGATTATAAATAACTAAGCTTCTCTCTGAGCTGTCCTAAATTGCACTTGTGTTACTATAGACTTGGATTCCCCAGATCTCCAACTCTGGTATTTGCAAATAAGCAATTCAGAAAGGTGCTGTCATTCAGAGTGTAACTGAAAGCTTTTTCTTTCAGTGGATTTTTCCCAGGGGAAAAAGCCAATCTAACTTTCATTTGATTACATGGATTGGAGTGGAACATCACTTTCTGTGAAAAATATGTTGGATCCACGAAGAATTTCTGACATTTTTCTCTTTGACACAAAAGAGGAAGTCAAACTCTTCCATTCAGTGGACTTTGCCACCAGCCAAGCTCACAGCTAAACCCCTCTCACTGAACATCCCACAAAGCAACAATCGGACAATAAAGATAATGTTTCTGTATGAGGAGTGCGTGTTGCTGGACAACCCCTCCATGCAACCTCCTCACAGAGCTAACATTTCCCATGTCATGGACTGTAACACATTTCACTTCAATAATTTTTTTAATTACATTTCTGAGTGTGATAATATATCTTTAAGCATTGTTACCACAATTTCCACTAACGTGCAAGCATGAGCATTTAAATATGGTCACTTACTCTTCAGAGAACTATCTATTATAACTGAACATGCTTTCAAGAATACTCCCAGAAATATTCCCCATCCTTTTAAGAGCCATGATACCCATTATCTCCTTACAAAATAAGCAGAAAAATCAACGTGGCTCAAATAATTTTCTGTTTTGGGATACTACTTTGCTGGCCAACAGACCAACCAAATACAGCTGCAAACCAGCCCTTCTACTTAATATAGGGGTCAATATAGGTGTTAGTAGCACAGGCTTTTCCCAGGGCAACATACACCTTTTAATATCTTTAATATGCTTGCCTTCTATTCTGCTCCCTGAGAAGTGCGCAGACCACTGATGTCCTCTGTGGTTTTTTGAAGAACTTCAAGTACTTTGTGGGACTTTAAAGAAGCTCAGTGCTTCTCACTCATTCATCTCATACTAATTAGTAAATGAAGACTGTAATGAAAACAGTTTTTATCAATGTAATAAAAACCCAGCCAAAAACTGCTTATAAAAATCAAAGCAAAGTGCACTGTCTTCAGTTCCAGAATAATCCACCCATGATAAATCACAAAAAAAAAAAAAGAAAAGGAAAAAAAAAAAAAAGGAAAAAAAAAGAGAGAGAGAAGAAAGTTATTTAAAGTACCTATGAGAAGAAGTAAGAGAAAAACAGTATGTTGTGTAAAAGGGAGCAGGAAAGAGACACAGTAGTTACCAAGAAAAACATGAGATATATTTGCAGGGAAGCACAGCCCCCAAGACAGAAAATTTGGAAAGACAGTTTGGAAGACCATGAATACCCAGCCACATCAGACATGAAAGCAAGGAGCCCATCAGGATAGGACAACTCCTCAGAGCAACCCAGACTACTGAGATCATTTAGCACCCAAGGGAAAAAGGTTTGTTTTCAAACATCTCAGACCATAAGAGTATCATGTTCTTTCACCTGAAGAGAACAAACTGTGAGTTATAAGAAAATTCTCCTTGCTATAATAGCCTGCAAAAAGAAAAAAATTAAATTACTACTAATTTTGAGTAAGGTTTCTATTCTGCAATGTGCCTGTATAGAACTTGCTTTTTATAAGGGTGTCTTCAAAAATGTATTAAAAGGAAATGGAACCATTACTTGCCCTGGATGTATTGATCCAGTGCTTAATTATCTTGCTTCATTAAATTTTTGCACTTAATTTTGAATCTGAACTTCTCTAACTTCAGCTTCCAGACATTACACCCTTTTCTGTTAGATTCAAGAATCATTCAAAATCCTGGTGAAAGTATGCTGTAATCCATGTATCTCTTGATCTCCCTTTAGACTAACTGAACAGAGTAACTTCTACAAAACCTTCACTAGGAGACTTTTTCTCAGTTCTTCAGAATAATTTTTGTGACTCTTTCCTGCCTTCTCTCTCATTTCTCAGTACTTTTTAAAACACACTGGCCTGAACTATAGAAAGCTTTCAAATATTGATCTCATCAGTTCCCTGTCCAGAAGTAATAATTACTTCCCTGCTTCTGTTCACGGTTCTCCTTTTGTCACAGCAGCCCTCTGTCACAACTCTGCACAGGGAACTCATATACAACCAACTACTTCCCATGCACAGTCCTGTATGTGGTCCCCTATAATGTAGGTATGACTAAATTATCTCTTCTTAGAAATACAGATATGCTTTTAGCTGCATGCATTAAAAATAAATTGTCGGAACAAGCTGTGTGACAAAAGACCCCCCTCTGAATGCTCTGCTGCCTTCTTTGTTTACCATAATGTCCACTTCTCTTTATAACATGTTCATTCTTTGCCAATTTTGAGTTATGGAATAATTGCAAGTCTGGCACAGGCTCTGTTGAAAGCTACTGTTTTAAGAGGTTGTAAGAAAACAGGTATTAATCCCCTTCACAAGTATTTTCATGAAAATTGGCACTTCTGTTATAATGGCATATGGTAAGACAAGTGCCTTTCAAAAATCTGTTGCATCTATGGAGGAACAAAATATATCTTCCCATTGTAATAAAGCCTGTGTGACAAGACTTATTTTCTATTAAATTGATATAAATTGGCAAGTATTCTTTTATGTTCCATTCTCTTTCTTTCCTTTGGAAATGGACAAAGACCGATTTAGAATAAACCCAAAATATTCTCTATATAACCCCTACTTTAGTTATGCTCCTAATTGTTTCCAGCTTGCCTAGCAAAGCAGAAAAGATCAATGAAGGCTTCAGCACTTGATTCACCAATGGGAGAGGAAAAAAGAGAAAGTTAAATTAAAAAACAAAGGTTAAATGGGCTGTGCAGAGCCAAGGGTATGCTGGTTCAAAGATTCTGAAAGATCAGTAATAACAGCACAATTCTGTGCATGGAAGAATTTGATTCATAACATGATCTGAGTGTCTAAATGACATTCATGTAACGCTGAAGATTAAATCAATGTGAAGATGAAATCTCCAGAAAGAAAATTCTAACAAAAGCCATTTCCAAAATGCACACATGCTGCTGTCATATGTTTGGGAGTTTCACACTTCCTTTGCTCAGCAAACCATTACTATCTGCAAGAATTGTTACCAGAATATGAACTGTCCTAATTTTATTTAAATTACTATAAGACTAAATATGGGGAACAATAAAATCCAAAGGAAAAATAACTCCAGGTAATGAGTACTCTCACATGACTGGGTGCTCCTTCAGGGTGGTTTTGATTATATGGATTAACGACTGGGAGTCAAAACAAAGAGTTTAAGAATAGAGAGAGGGTACGTAAGAAGGAGTAAGAGAGGCATGGGACCCTCTTGGATTTCCTGAAGGGTGGCCTGCTAGATGGTATGGACCCAGGTGAAAAATATGTCAATGTGTTATTTCAGGATTTTTTTTTTTCTATTTGAATGGGACTGTCTAGTTTCTGTGGCTAGCTCTACAATTTACTAGCTGGTAACTCAGGATGCATCACAAAACCTGATGCTCCTGCTGTTCAGACCAGGAAGGCAGTAGAGCAGATGACATTTTTCATCCATCAGCTGCATGAAGAGGCTCCCCATCCATGGCACACGGGGTTCTGGAAGCAGACTTGGCCCTCAGGACATGGCTGGGGCATAACCCCAGAGAGGAGGTTGCCGTGTATTGCCAGACACAGGTACCTGAAGGAAAGAAGTGAATGTCCCTGAATTCATCCAAACGTCCTGGATGCAGCAGGTCACAGACTGCCTGAAGAGTGAGAAACTTCCAGAGTATGACCAAGGCAGATAACAGACCAGACTTCACAGGTATATTATTCCTCAGAGGTATATTATTCCCCACAGGTATACATACTCCTCAGGATATGCCAATATTATGCAAAGTCATACTGTGTTACCTGAGCTGGGCCAGAGTATCTTTGTACATCACCATGGCAGTCACAGCGTCAGACAGAGAGCTGAAGATCCTGGGTCCAAAGCCAGCACAGCCCGACCTCTTCCTGTTACAGCACTAAGCTGTTCTGTGCTAGCTTGAGGGTCAGCAAACATCTCTATCAGCAGGTTCATGAGAGACAGAAATAAGTAGCAAGGCACTGGTACAAAATCTCTTCAGCTATGATCTATCACTAACTTTTGCATCTGGTAATCGTCACACGCCTAAACAGAGATTTTCCTCAAAATTACAAGTGTTCTGTTTCACTGGGTGAAATCTATGCCAATGCCATTTGCCCTAATGATGACAGTCCACCATCTCAGTAAAAAGTGACAAACTGGCAATACAGGATACAAACATTAGCTTGTTTATAATGTGTTATAATTGGAATGGAAATCATTCACAAATTAACTAAGTGAATAAACACAGCTCTCCAAAGCCCTAAATTAAAATATTCAATTGAAACGCTTGTCTTTGCCATTTGTGAAACAAATGTTAAAGCATTTGAAGAAGAGCTTTTGCATTTTTATTGCAACTCTTCTAAATGAAAGAGTGACAGATGATGAAACACACCAAACATATTCAGCCCAGATCACAGGAAAGTATTTGTCACACTGTCACATAAGAAATCACTGGATGAAACTGGAAGACAATGATCAGCAGCAAGGTGATATCCATTTTTAATCCTTATTATAAAGCAGGAGGGGCACCAGAAATATGAATGAATCATCTTGAATCATCCAGCAAAGTTTCACAAAGCTTAGCACAGTGACTGAGGTTGATCTGAATGAAGGATGGCACCATGCATGCTTGCTGAGTCCGTAACTCAATAAGGGAGAGGAAATCTTCCAGATTCCAATCATCCCCCAGGGCCTGATTTTCCAGAGGGTTTTGGGTGTATAGCAGTATAAATGAGGACAAAGCATGTTTTCCTAAAATTTCCCAGGCTCCTCCGTAGACCAGCTCATCTCACTGTTTTGACATGCCCTGGAGGACACACTCCTCTCCACTGACTATGTAGAGGATCTTGGGAGACTACCTTCTGTGCAAAAACCATCTGTATCTGGTGTCTAAAGCCATTTCATATGGCTCCTCTGACCCAGTGGCCTATGTTCAAGTTTAGTTTCCAGCTCACTCCAAGTCCCACTGGCCTGCCTGCACTACTCAATATGCAACACCTTTGTAAATCTGGTCATGTGTCCCTAAGGTCACCATCCAAAGACAGCAGGCATCCCCATGCTCATGCTACCCCAGCAGGCTCCCTGCACAGCCAGGAGCTACCTGCTCTAGACCTGATACTGGTCATCACTCCTTTAAATTTTTGATATGGTATTTTCATTTTCATATGGTTGTAGACCACAGAATCACAGAATAGTTGAGGCTCCAGGGTACCTCTGGTGGTGGTCTGGTCCAGCCCCACTGCCCAAAGTAGAGTCAGTTAGAAGAGGTCATTCAGGACCTAGCAGAAAGGAGGTCATAGCCAGGTGGAGGTTGGCTTCTTCTCCCAAGAAACAGATGACAGGACAAGAGGACAGTCTTAAGCTGCTCCAGGACAGCTTTAGGCTGGATATAAGGAGAAATTTCTTCACAGAAAGGGTGATCAGACATTGGAATGGCTGCCCACGGAGGTGGTGGGGGTCACCATCCCTGGAGGTGTTGAAGGAAAGACTGGTTGTGGCATTCAGTGCCAGGGTCTGGTTGACATTATGGTGTTCGGTCACAGGTTGGACCCAATGATCTCAGAGGTCTTTTGTGACCTAATTGATTCTGTCATTCTGTGATCCTGCGATTCATTTTCGCATGGTTGTAGACCACAGAATGGCTGAGGCTCCAGGGTGCCTCTGGTGGTGGTCTGGTCCAGCCCCACTGTTCAAAGCACAGTCAATTAGAACAGGTCATTCAGGACCACAGAATCATAGAACTGTAGAATGGTTTGGGTTGGAAGGAACTTTGAAGACCATCTGGTTTCAAATCCCTGGGGGCAGGTCACCCAGGACCCATCCAACCTGGCCTCGAACACTACCAGGGAAGGCTCTGTCATCACCTTTTGAGTTACCTCCAGGGGCAGAGACACCACAACCCCTCTGGGCCAACCCGTGCCACCGGCACTTGACCACCACCACGGCACAAGGATAATCTTCATTTCAACAGTTTCCAGGAGGCTCTTGCTGCGAGGGAAAAGCCGGCCGGTCCCTGAAGAGCCCAGAGAGGGCGGCTCTCAGCGGCCAGCGGGCCCCGGGCCGGG